>CM023481.1:33359274-33511886 GCA_013339685.2 Hyalomma asiaticum | reverse complement strand
GAAAATGAGAGCACCGGACTTGCGTAAAGATTCGGCCGCTCTTTTGCAACCGCAAGTTCACGTGACGTAACGTGACGCGCTTTGAAAGAGTAGACGCGCTGCTGTAGAGTTTAGGCTAGAAAAATACGGCAAATCATATGAAATACATAAATGGACTGCGTATTCATTGCACGTGATATATATGCTGTTCCTTATAATTAAAAAGTAAAAATAGACACGAGGCATCCTTTCGTATGTTGCGGTACCGCATCAAGGGTTGACTTGCCACCTCCATATATTTACGCTGCAAAGTTTGTTTATTTATTTATACTCTGAACCCTTTGTTGAGGGTTCTCACAGGGAGGTAAAACTGGAAGCCGCGGTTTTCATTTGCAACAGTTAAACCAGTACAGCTAGACGCTCAAACGTAATTGAAGAATGCAAGTTATTTATACAGTGAATGAACATTCGTTGTAATATTTGCGATTACAACAGTTTCGGTTTCCATGGGCAATTTCGCCCAAGAAACCGAAAATGAGTCGTGAAAGCGCTGTTTCAGCTCTCAGTTCCGGTTTCCGGGGCGAAAGTTGCCCTTTTGCAAACACCACAACTGATGTTGATTCTCTGCATAAATAACTTCCATTCTTCAAACAGGCTTGAGTGTCTAGCTGTTCTGGTTTAAAGGATAATTAGCCTAATTTTGTTAATTACTGTCCAAATTCTCACTTTTATACACTTTACAGTGTGTACTATTCCCAAAAAGACGCTTCTGCAAAGTGCACTTTTTCGTATTTATTATAGACCATGGACAAATTTTCCGAAAATGCCGGCGACATTACATGACTTTTCACCGATGAGATACTGCCGCTACTATGGTGACTTGCCTTCATGCAAAGCTCGACCCTTCAGTCGCAAAGGAAGTTTCGGTCTGGCATAACAGAGCTGCCGCATTTTCTCCGTGTTTGGTGTGGTCAATTTCAATAGCCCATCAAAATTCAGTAATGAATACTTCAGATCACGTGTGATTTTCCAGGTCACATAAAAATTTGGAAGGAAGCAAATTTTCATGCCCTGCAACCTTGCCTTATGAAGAACTGTCCCAAAGTTGATAATTGAAAATTTAATTAATGATTTTCTAATAATTAGGCAGTCCGACATGCTTTCAACGGCGGCAAAGTATTTCCCTCTCGTCGTAGAGGTACTTTGCGGAGACTACCAATGCCGCATTGCCATGGCACTTTCATAACAGTTATCTATAGTGCCCTAGAAAAAAAAGAAAAAAAAAGTTCTTTCACATGCAATACAGAATGTTAGAAAATTACCTCCATGGAAGACAGCAAAATTGTAGTCATTGAGATGTGTGTTACGAGACTATAATTGCTTGAGAAATGCAACGGCATAATCAAGAAAATTAGCACATATCACTGACTGCTCATAAACACACGTGAGGGTACATAATGAAAGTTACAAATTGCAACATACAAATAAGGGAATGTATCTAATTTATTGGCTGGAATATATGGCCCTACATTATGCCATTGAAGTTATTGCATAGTAGTGGTGATAATTAGAAACAAACTTAGAGATAATTATTACTATAAATGATGAACACAAGAGCTAAACAAAACAAACTGCTAATGAACAACAAACCAAAGAATATGTCAGGGCACAAGATGTGCCAATTTATTTCTAGCCTAGTGCAGAAAAATATACATGGATGTCACTGTTAGCTTTGTGCAGCAATGGACAGAACAGCAATTTCGTCAAAGTGTAACTGCAACAGCAGTGCAGTGCTCAGACACTAGTGCTACATACCTTAAAATCTCGAAGCTCACTTTTCATTCCATTTCGTGTTATCAAGAGGACACGCCTTTGAAAAGTAAGTGGCTACACTCTGCTGATCGCAGACTGTGCATTAGAGTAATTAATTAAAATGCATGTTATGTAAGCTTTCACTCAATCTTCTAGCACAACCGCATTCCTTGGTATCACTCGCTACTGATGGGTTTTGAGGTACGCTTTTATACCGGGTGTTGCTGTTTTTAGAAATTACACCTTTTTTTTACATAGTAATAACTTAATAGAAAGGCGCCTCTCGCCTTTGCACGCGAGCTGTACACCGAGGCATAATGTCGTTGGCGCTGTTAATGAGTTGCATTGAAATGGCTATAACGATGAAACCTTTACTTTTTATAGCTCGAATGATGACAGCTGTGTTATATGCATGATTGTAGGGTGCAAATAGCCTGTATGCCGATTCCTTGCAAATCCGAAAAATCACACTTAATTCAACGAATTTCAGTGGCGATATTGAAAATGAGAGCACCGGACTTGCGTAAAGATTCGGCCGCTCTTTTGCAACTGCAAGTTCACGTGACGTAACGTGACGCGCTTTGAAAGAGTAGACGCGCTGCTGTAGAGTTAGGCTAGAAAAATACGGCAAATCATATGAAATACAGAAATGGACGCGTATTCATTGCACGTGATATATATGCTGTTCCTTATAATTAAAAAGTAAAAATAGACACGAGGCATCCTTTCGTATGTTGCGGTACCGCATCAAGGGTGACTTGCCACCTCCATATATTTACGCTGCAAAGTTGTTTATTTATTTATACTCTGAACCCTTTGTTGAGGTTCTCACAGGGAGGTAAAACTGGAAGCCGCGGTTTTCATTTGCAACAGTTAAACCAGTACAGCTAGACGCTCAAACGTAATTGAAGAATGCAAGTTATTTATACAGTGAATGAACATTCGTGTAATATTTGCGATTACAACAGTTTCGGTTTCCATGGGCAATTTCGCCCAAGAAACCGAAAATGAGTGGTGAAAGCGCTGTTTCACCTCTCAGTTCCGGTTTCCGGGGCGAAAGTTGCCCTTTTGCAAACACCACAACTGATGTTGATTCTCTGCATAAATAACTTCCATTCTTCAAACAGGCTTGAGTGTGTAGCTGTTCTGGTTTAAAGGATAATTAGCCTAATTTTGTTAATTACTGTCCAAATTCTCACTTTTATACACTTTACAGTGTGTACTATTCCCAAAAAGGACACTTCTGCAAAGTGCACTTTTTCGTATTTATTATAGACCATGGACAAATTTTCCGAAATGCCGGCGACATTACATGACTTTTCACCGATAAGATACTGCCGCTACTATGGTGACTTGCCTTCATGCAAAGCTCGACCCTTCAGTCGCAAAGGAAGTTTCGGTCTGGCATAACAGAGCTGCCGCATTTCTGCGTGTTTGGTGTGGTCAATTTCAATAGCCCATCAAATTCAGTAATGAATACTTCAGATCACGTGTGATTTTCCAGGTCACATAAAAATTGGAAGGAAGCAAATTTTCATGCCTGCAACCTTGCCTTATGAAGAACTGTCCCAAAGTTGATAATTGAAAATTTATTAATGATTTTCTAATAATTAGGCAGCCGACATGCTTCCAACGGCGGCAAAGTATTTCCCTCTCGTCGTAGAGGTACTTTGCGGAGACTACCAATGCCGCATTGCCATGGCACTTTCATAACAGTTATCTATAGTGCCCTAGAAAAAAAGAAAAAAAAAGTTCTTTCACATGCAATACAGAATGTTAGAAAACCTCCATGGAAGACAGCAAATTGTAGTCATTGAGATGTGTGTTACGAGACTATAATTGCTTGAGAAATGCAACGGCATAATCAAGAAAATTAGCACATATCACTGACTGCTCATAAACACACGTGAGGGTACATAATGAAAGTTACAAATTGCAACATACAAATAAGGGAATGTATCCTCTAATTTATTGGCTGGAATATATGGCCCTACATTATGCCATTAAGTTATTGCATAGTAGTGGTGATAATTAGAAACAAACTTAGAGATAATTATTACTATAAATGATGAACACAAGAGCTAAACAAAACAAACTGCTAATGAACAACAAACCCAAAGAATTGTCAGGGCACAAGATGTGCCAATTATTTCTAGCCTAGTGCAGAAAGAAAAATATACATGGATGTCACTGTTAGCTTTGTGCAGCAATGGACAGAACAGCAATTCGTCAAAGTGTAACTGCAACAGCAGTGCAGTGCTCAGACACTAGTGCTACATACCTTAAAATCTCGAAGCTCACTTTTCATTCCATTTCGTGTTATTATTCCAAGAGGACACGCCTTTGAAAAGTAAGTGGCTACACTCTGCTGATTGCAGACTGTGCATTAGAGTAATTAATTAAAATGCATGTTATGTAAGCTTTCACTCAATTCTTCACATCTCAACTGTCTTCTGCAACTAAACTCTGCCACATGGAGTAATTGAGCTGAATGACTATGCTTATGCAAAATGCCAAAGGAAATTTTACAATGACTGAATTGTCAGCGAGATAGGGCAAGCATTAATATAGAGCAAGGGGGGTTAGCCGAATTTCTCAATATTTCCTTAGTAGTATTGGACTGCAGTAGGTCACTTTAGCTAGTTCTATGTAGAATGTCTGTCACTTTGCTGCTGGTAGGTTTGAGTTATTTTATTTGGGCGTCCCTTTGAGGCCCTTTACAGTGTAAACTGCTGTGGGTCATCACAAGAGTTGATTTGGTATCTGTAACTACTATTGCTCAGAATGACTAGGAAAGTGCATGCCTGTGTGAATTTGAACCCTTAGTGGTGCCACCACACTTGATTCTCACCACCTGGTTGGTACCCTGTGCTATCAATCACAGCTCTGGTGATAGCGAGAATGTTTCAGGGCATCAGATGTTTGTCACAGATTAGCTCTGCATTCACTGATGAACATGACGAAAAAGGAAGAGGAAGGCAGCGGCAGGCAAATTGTCATGAATTACCGCCGGAGAAGATCTCGGAGAGGTTGTACTACCGAGCGTGGGAGATGGAGTGAGAGACGCTTGACGACGGTAGCGTTTTGTGCACAGCAAACAAACATTTATAACAACACACCAAGTCAAAAATGAACAAGAATATATACAAGCTGAGAACCTAAATCAATAACTAATACAAGCCCAAAACTAATAATCCAAGTAACAATACTCAAGTCTCAGTTCGGCGCGGAGCTCAGTCCTGCATTGGCCACGTGTCGTGCTGGTGAATTTCTGCTGGCCGACCTTCGAAGGGGGAGTGTTGGCGGCGCGTCCGGAACCCTCGGCTGCAGCACCTCCGCGGAGCCTCGCTCGAATCTTGACCGAGGTCTACAGCTACGCCCCGGAGTACCAGCGTCTCGGGCTCCCGAGCTGAACGCCCGCCGTTCCCGTCGACAGAGCGAAGCTGCCGATGCGTCCTTCTTCGGCCATAGCCAAGCAGACAATCCCACTGCTCAGCGCTGCTGCGCCTTTTTCATGCCTCGTTTCACGCGCCACGAGCGCACGTGCTGCTTCATCGGCAGACGGTCTTCGCCGTCGTCGTCGTCTGCTCTGCGCCGCCTCCCTTTGACTCATGACATGGGCCCATCTTTTCAGGAGTTTTTTCCTGAAAAAACTCCCACTGCCGATCCTTTGCGGGTGGTGACTGTGACTCTGCTGTGGCATGGGTGCTGCTTGTGTCGACGTAGTATGTACCTCACTTCACTGTCTCACACAATACACTACACACACTACCTCGTTCGCGCACTGCACGCATTGTTCACCACCACACATCACTAACATGTAATCACTCCACACAATGTTCACATATCATAGAATCCAATGTATGTTCAGTTCGCACTTGTGTCCGCTTAAGAATATACAATACACTGCATCTGTATGTAACTATATCAATACAATAAGTCCCTACACACACACAACACATAACTATAGGCTTCACCGCACTAACACTCTTGGCTCTGCGGACATACCACATAGCAATCCTATTTACATCAGTGACAAAGAACACCAATCTAATTTTATATCTCGCTAGCGTTCTTGTTCATGCGATTTCCTCCTCACTACCTTGCCCTTTTGCTCTTTATCTTTCTCACTGCTCTGTCCGCTTTTGATTTTTGTCTTTCTCCGCTGCCCCTATACACAAGCTTAACAACGACAATAATCCCTTTCCTGTTACACCTCTAAACCTCTAGAGACTCTGTCTGTGCCCTTTCAAAGGCTTCCATGTGCCTTTCCTTTCAACAACCTATAAGACCTCGTGCTTCGTTTTTCTTTTTGCTGTTGATCCTTTCTCTTTAAACTGTTAACTGCTCTGTCCTGCACTTTCTCTTGTCTAACAATTATACAGTAGTTGGTATGATAATCTCTCTATGCTCTCTTTTTATCCGTCCGTATGTCATTCCCTAGGGCGTGTTCCTATATTCGTTTCCTTTTGAACTCCATCCATTCATAAACCTATTCTTTTCCTCAGTGGCCACAAAAAGAATCTTTCCACCTCAGTTATGAGCCCTCTCTCAAACAATGATCGGTGCCACACCTTCGTGCACCTCCTTGTTCGTGCATGTCGCCTCAAACGCTCGCCACGGCGGCGGCATTTGTTAACATTGCCAACCCTTCTCCGACGTTTCTTTGCTAAATTCCCTCGAGAAAGCCTGGTGCGGCCGCTGCATTTGGTATCTTTCACGCGGTCGCAAACGCTTACCCCACCCGCGGCGTTTCCTCATTCTGGCGCTCACGAAACGCCTCTCAGACACTACCTTGCGTTTACGCTTCTTCAGCTGCCTCTTGCAACCGACTTCTGCATGGCGTCTACTTGATGGACACCCAATCAACATGCTTCGTTCCCTCACATTTCGCTTCTTCGGAACTCGCATTCTCCGACGCGCCTTAGCACCAAGTAATCCGTTGGCAGCGTCCGCGTCTGCCTTTTCCTCAACTGTAACCACCTCACCCCCGCTTGTACAGCTCCGATCGCGGACTTCACCTTCACTGTGCTCGCTCTCGAGCGCGGCACAATTTTCGCACGGATTGTGACTCGATGTCACGTCCTTCACTGTGGGGCACACATCAGAATGGACCCCGTCAAAACTCAATTTGCAGCAACCTGTAATACACACTCCGTCAAGTATGTGCTTGCAGCAACCTGCAATACACACTCCGTCAACTTTCTGAACTACCTTTAGCTCCGCTAAGGTATCCTCCTTGTTATGTGCCAGCCTATGCTCATCTCTGCTAGTATCATCGCCGGCTACAGTTGCACTGCGCTGGCCCTCTAATTTGGCACTTTCGTAACCCAGATCCTGACTAAGCTTCAGGTCCTTCAATATGGGGCATGCATCGGGACAGATCCCTTTAACTATATGCTTGCAGCTACCTGCAACGCCCTCACCGTGGTCCTGCACCGACTGCGCGTTCCCTTCCTCTTCTGTGTTCAGCAACTCTGGGCACCTGCGCCCGCATCTTCCATCCCCGACTCGAGCTCCTCTAACCTTTCGGTATCCTCGTACCACAGTTCCAGTCCTAGCGGAACAATCTCTTGGCTCGTCTCAATTTCCTCAATTTGCCTAACCTCCACTTCATATCCGCTAGGCTCTGCTGACCTCGCTACTGGTAAATTTAGACATGATGTCTCTTCCTTATTTCGGTGCATCAGCTTTCCTTCGGCTTCAGCTATCTGTTGTTTTAGTAGAGCTACCATTGCTTCATGCTCTCGCTCCCATTCTTTTTGGGCATCTTCAAATTACCTCAGCACCTCCTTTCCTGACAGGTTTCTACTCTTAGCTATCGCCGCCAAACGCTCCCAATCCATCTTTGCAACCCCCGACGATCATTCGTGACTGGGCCTGGAGATGTTAATCCTGGCAAAGGCTCGCCAATTGTTGTCACGAATTACCGCCAGAGAAGATCTCGGAGGGTTGTACTACCGAGCGTGGGAGATGGAGTGAGAGACGCTTGACGACGGTAGCGTTTTGTGCACAGCAAACCAAACATTTGTAAACAACACACCAAGTCAAAAATGAACAAGGATATATACAAGCTGAGAACCTAAATCAATAACTAATACAAGCCCAAAACTAATAATCCAAGTAACAATACTCAAGTCTCAGTTCGGCGCTCAGCTCAGTCCTGCGTCTGGCCACGTTGGCCTCGCCGACGCCGTCGCGATGAACACGAGGAAAGTTCTTACGTTGCCGGCGCTGTCCCCCCCTCGTCGCCACCGAGTCCGGTGCCGGTATGGAGACTGGTCGGGCGGAAGTCGTCGCTGTCCTTTACGACGGCTAGAAGAGACCGCTTGCTTCCGAAGCCGTCGCCCCGTCTCCACTGATGACGTGGCCTGACCAAGGGTTAGGCCTAACCGCCGGGCTAAGTATGAGTACGGTCCCCCGCTCGCAGTGGCGACGTGTCGTGCTGGTGAATTTCTGCTGGCCGACCTTCGAAGGGGGAGTGTTGGCGGCGCGTCCGGAACCCTCGGCTGCAGCACCTCCGCGGAGCCTTGCTCGAATCTTGACCGAGGTCTACAGCTACGCCCCGGAGTACCAGCGTCTCGGGCTCCCGAACTGAACGCCCGCCGTTCCCGTCGACAGAGCGAAGCTGCCGATGCATCCTTCTTCGGCCATAGCCAAGCAGACAATCCCACTGCTCAGCGCTGCTGCGCCTTTTTAATGCCTCGTTTCATGCGCCACAAGCGCACGTGCTGCTTCATCGGCGGACGGTCTTCGCCGTCGTCGTCGTCTGCTCTGCGCCGCCTCCCTTTGACTCATGACACAAATGTCAGAGCACTACAATTAAGAAGAAAAGGGGGAAGATGATGGTTACAAGGGAGAGATAGCAGAAAGAAAAGACAGAAGAGGGACAAAATATGGAATTTGGGAATGAATGAAAGAAGGCTGAAAGAGAATGAAATGAAAGAATGCTGCGAAGTCTAGGTTTTGCTGTGACTGTGCTGCGTCCTCTGTGCAGGCCTTGTATTCGCATGTTAATGTCAAAAAGCTTTGAATTAATGCAGTTAATACGGCATAATAGGTTGGCATAATAGAGTAGACCTTTTTGCTACTTGTTGCCTTTGTGTGCTTAAGGCAATGTAGGATACAGGGCAGGTACTTGTTTCATCTTACTGCCATGAGGAGATCCAATTGTACAACTGCGACATGCACTGTCCAAAGTTGTTTCAAGATGTTGTGCTGAATAAAACCGAAATGTCTTTTTAGGTACTTGGCCTCAGGCATGTACATGCAAGACGTAGCTCTCGAATTTCGTGTTGGAATATCCACCGTTGCTGGTGTAGTCCACGAGACATGCAGGCTTCTGTGTAGGACTCTGCAACCCATATGCATTGGGGTGTGTATGTCATTATTACACATGTGGTGCACATGCATGTTGTTAAGGAACCAAACATTTATTTATGCACTACTTCAACTAATTCAGTGTCAGTGGCTCTAATTAGAGTTTATACGTTGTCTTTTGTATTGCTAGATTAAACAGCAGCACCACACTAGATGACAGCTCTGCATATCTATAAACTAGAGAAATAGGTATACTTTGCTGACATTACTTTGACACACGCATAATGATACTGTTACCCTGTGACGTGTGCATGCTGTGCAGTAAAAGAAAAAACAAAGCCAAGCACATGTGATTATCACAGCTCACAGTGGTATGGCGGACAGGCAACATGCTATGCAGTACAAACCCCACTGCCCCTATCAACAACGGTGCATTGCACGTTTTCATCGCATGCAAATGTCCAGAAATTTCAATGTTGCAGCACATAATCTGTGTTTAATGTACATATGTGTAGCAACATTATGCAGCATTCTAGCATCTTGTGCCACTTATTGATTTTCACCCTGCTGCCCTCTTCTTCCTGAAAGTTTCCAACAACTGAAACCTGGAAAGCAATATCAAAACGGTTCAGCGAGGTGTGTGACTTCCCAAACTGCGTTGGTGCTATAGACGGGAAGCATGTACAAATACAGGCTCCGCCGAACTTGGGCACCCTGTACTTCAACTACAAGGTATTAATCATTTCTTAACATGCATAACAACTTTCTATACTACAGCACATTGTTACAGGGCACCTACTCCATCGTGCTGATGGCTGTTGCAGACAGCGATTTAAGGTTCATTGTCGTGGACGTTGGGGCATACGGTCACCAGACAGATGGCGGTACCTTCAGTGTTTCCAGATTTGGCAAGGCCATGGAGCAAGGCAACCTTGGCCTTCCAGACCCTGAGGCTCTGCCGAATACTAACACCTGGGCACCTTACGTCTTTGTTGCTGATGACGCATTCCCTTGGAGAGTAGACCTGATGAAACCCTACGCAGGAAGGCAATAAAGGAGAAACGCATCTTCAACTATTGTCTCAGCAGGGCAAGGTAACCACTATTAACAACTTTGCATTGAAGCAAGAAAACTTGCACTGAAAATTAATGCTTACTTTCCTTCTAGGAGGTGCGTGGAAAACACTTTTGGTGTGATGGCAGCAAGGTTTCGAATTCTGCGAAGGCCCATAAATTTGCTGCCACAAAATGCAGACTACGTTGTAATGGCCTGCTGTGTGCTGCACAATTTGCTCAGAGAAGATGCAACATACATGTCACAAAGCCATGATGAGGACGTGAGTGGACAGCAAGCCACGAGTGAGGCACTGTTTGCCTTGCAGCCCCCTGTAGGCCACAACTACACAAGGTCTGCAGCTGACACCAGGGACCTCTTGTGTGATTATTTCACAAGCCCAGAGGGAGTTCTTCCATGGCAAGAGAAGCGAGCTGGTGTGCGCACGTGAACTGCTCATGAGATCGTTAAGGTGTAGTGTTTCATCATCATCATCATCAGCCCATCTTATGTCCACTGCAGGACGAAGGCCTCTCCCAATCCTCTCCATTCTTTCCTGTCCTGTGCAAGCCGATTCCATTTGATGCCTGCAAACTTCCCAGTTTCATCCCCCATCTTACTTTCTGTCATCCACGGCTACGCTTGCCCTCTCTTGGTACCCATTCCGTCGTTCTAACTGCCCATTGGTTATCTATCCTTCTTATCGCGTGGCCTGCCCATGTCCATTTTTTATTCTTAACATTGGTTATTATGTCGGCGACTCCCGTCTGTTCTCTGACCCACTCAGCTCTCTCTCTATCTCTTAATGTAATGCCTATCATTTTTCGTTCCATCGCCCGCTGCGCGGTTCTTAACTTCCTCTCGAGCTTCTTTGTAATTCTCCAAGTTTCTGCCCCGTATGTCAGTACTGGCAAAATGCAGTAGTTATATAGTGCCTGCTTGAGTGATAGTGGAGATTTCCTTTCATGAGTTGGGAATGTGTCCCGTACGCGCTGTTGTGCCTCAAATCCCCCTGCCAGCACGTGCAGTTCCACCAGAGACCGACCCCACAGCGTGCATTCCCAGAAGGCGTCCGTGCGTCATCAGTTGACGTCGTTCGAGAGCAACCTTGCCGGTCGCCGGTCGGCGAGAACAATGAACAGGAGACATTGGGAGGACCCCCCGGCATCACTGCAGGCACGGACCGGCCCCGCACTCCTGCCACTTTGTGGGAAAGAGCGAGGAGGAAGCAACCCAGCGAGGGTAGAAAAGCGGGTGCATCTGGGTGCACCGGGGGCTGCTCACGTAGACCCGGCCGTGTCATGAGCTCTTCTCCGGAGACACGGCTACGGAGTATGTAAATTATTGTATAAAGTCTTTTCTCAGTCCTCTTCGACCTGTTGTCCATCCTGGCTCCTCACTCACGTGCCTATTCGAAACGGTGGGGCTACCAACGTCCCCGTACCCCATCCATCCTTCGCAACAGTGGTGGCAGCGGTTAGATACCAAAGGACCCCGTGTCTTCCGCAAGGCCCCCCCTTCATAACAGTGGTGGCAGCGGTGGGATGCCAACGGACCCCGTGTCTTCCGCAAGGCCCCCCCTTCATAACAGTGGTGGCAGCGGTGGGATCAACCAGCGTCAACTACCCTGGTGTGGTGAGTGCCCGAAGTTTTCCGCTCGTAGTGCCAGACCTAGCCAGCTGACGTTGTTGTTAGTAGTAGGTTCTGAAGTTTTGTCTTTAGATTTTAACTTTGTTCAGTCAACCACGGATCATTTGACTGCTTAGTTATTTGGAGAGGGTGAATGAGGCGGAGTGCAGTGTCAGTATGGACAGGTTCGGAGTGCAGGATCTCCTCCAAATTTGCGAGGTTTGGGCATTTCCACCGGCCCCGCAAAAACGAGGGGAGCTCTTCTGGAGTTGATGAGGGTAGAAGAGGTGACGGTGGAAGAGGCCGATGAAGCTCTTGAGGCAATTGAGGATAGAGAAGCCGCTGCTCGGAAGCTCAGAGAAAAAAACGAGAGGTGGGAGAGCTTACAGCGTGAACATGAACGTAAGATGGAAGAGCTGGAGCAAGAAATCAAGTGGATAAGGGCAAGAAGATATCTGCATGTCCTCGAGAGAGGCGAGAACGTCGCAACTTTTCTTGCTAATTTTGAGCATACCTTTGCTGCCGCGCAACATCGTAAGTGTTTTACTGCACTTAGCCCCGGAGAAAGCTTGTGACTTTCGTAAGGCTAAAGACACTTTGTTCAACTACTTTCTTAGCAGTGTAAGGCCGGCCGACTTTGAAAGCCACGACAATGCAGACAAAGAGGAGCTTGCCGAGAGCAAAGAGTGCAGTAATCTTTCTGCAGCTGATTTAGAGGCCGACTGCGAAGGCCATGTTGAGTCCAGACATGTTGAGTCTGTAAGTCCGGCCGACTTCGAAGGCCGTGACACAACTGGAAAGGTCGAAGTTATCGACAGTAAAGCCAGTGTTGAGATGGCTAGCGCCCTGTGTGTTGAGGCGCAAAATGAAAAATGCAGCAAGTTTTCTGCATGCGATTTAAAGGCCGACTTCGAAGGCCATGTAGAGGAGTCCAGCCACTTGTGTGCTGTAAGTCCGGCTGACTTCGAAAGCCGAGACGGTAATGGAAAGGTCGAGTTTATCGACAGTGAAGCCACTTTGGACATGGCTAGCGCTGTGATAAATGGCGGTGTGGTACCTGCTGAGCACGCACGGACGCCTTCTGGGAATGCACGCTGTGGGGTCGGTCTCTGGTGGAACTGCACGTGGTGGCAGGGGAATTTGAGGCACAACAGCACCCCCGCCACCAAACAATGCATCAGGAGGTCGAGCGGCTCAACGTGGCTCGGCTGAAGTGATGCGACGCACGGGCCAGCAGGCTCATCCATGGACCGGTGGCAAAGCTCTCAGGAGCACAGGTTCCTCTCCTGGCATTCCATCGGAACACACAGCTCACAGGGGCTCACGGATCCTGGAGGAAAGACAGACTCGACCATGGCTGTCCTGTCGAGTCCGTCTTTCCTCCAGGATCCGTGAGCCCCTGTGAGCTGTGTGTTCCGATGGAATGCCAGGAGAGGAACCTGTGCTCCTGAGAGCTTCGCCACCGGTCCATGAATGAGCCTGCTGGCCCGTGCGTCGCATCACTTCAGCCGAGCCACGTCGAGCCGCTCGACCTCCTGATGCATTGTTTGGTGGCAGGGGTGCTGTTGTGCCTCAAATCCCCCTGCCAGCACGCGCAGTTCCAGAGACCAACCCCACAGCGTGCATTCCATGGTGAATTCTTCCATGGTGAAGTTTTAACAGCACTGGTGAGGAGCACAAGCAATACAGTAGGTTCACGTATGAAATGCACCCAAACCATTATTAATGTGGATGTGTTAACTACAACAATTAATTTTTGAGTGAATGCTTCATACAAGGGTTTAACTGCTTGTTTAGAAACAATAATGCGACCTGGATGCCAGCAAACTTTCAGAAACACATTTCTCTGCTGCACAGAACACTGGGAGATGCCGGGTTATTATATGTGTTTTAGAAGTATGTCATTTCGTAAACAGTTAGATATTAAGAGGTCTGCCTGATGAGGCAAGTGGATTAGGTCACTTGAGCAGTTTTGGGAATGCAATTGTCATACCTGTGTTAATCATGGATTACATCTCTGTTACCAAAATTGCAACTATAATCTTAAATTTCACCCTTTCACTCAATAGACATTCACTGATCGATTTATCACTTAGCAATTACTATGGTGTTCCTAAAAAAGTCATCTTCGAAGGGCACTTACTTGGTTTTCACCAATAGACACTCCACCATGCATCTTTTGTTGTGTAAATGCATTATGACCTCACCGCAGAGCACATGACACCTAGGCATGAACAAGGGTTTGGAGTCACGAGCACTAAGAAAAACGAAAGTAAGAGCTGATTATGTTGACACATCATTGTGATACCGTAACCCAGAGCAGTGGGAAGTGGCACGATGTCGCACAAACTATGGGAAGCAAATGCTTCGTTACCAGCTACCATCACTGTTAAACCAGTTGCAGAAAACAAATGGCGTTGATATTGAAAAGTTAACAATGAAAGAGCTCCGCGATATATATGTATATAAATAAGCCAAAATATTGTTCATATTATTAGACACCTTATCTGTATACATCCTTTCAAGGATTGCGATGGGTATATATGTTACCTTATTTCTTTTTTCAATGCTGCTTTTTTACCTAGCCAACACTACTTCACACTGGTCTTTTTAACTCTTGTGTACCTTTGCAATCTGTTTCATGTTTTTATTATTTGTTCTGTTCACTGCCTGCTGCTCTCCTATCAAGGAGGTGCTGTCACCTTCGTCAAGCTACTCACTGTAGTAGCTTTTTGTGACAGCTCCTATCTTTCCTTTCGAAAGATGAATAAACTTGATTTGATTTGATACTGCCCCCTGAAATTGAAGCCGAAATTGTGTTTTTAAAGTAGTCATATTAAAAATGCATTGAGTGCAGTCTGAGGCACTATGATACTCTTTTTAGAGTTCTCTACATCAGTGGTTTTATTTAGAGCAACAATACGAAAATTTCTAAGATTCGTGTCTGAACTTCTTTAAGCACACATGCTAGCAGAGAACTCCTTCCCCCTTAAAGAAAGAGTTTGCAGGGCACTAAGAGGCCTAGCAATGTGGCGATCATCTCAGACCGAAGGCAAGTACTGGCCCTGTTTGGTAAAGCTGATTCATCCTTTTTGTATTGCAAGTGGGTGGTCAAACAGCGAACCCTGTTGGCCCGAGTGGTACTGCTTCCAGTCAACAGTGGAGCAATATCCCCACCCGCATGTCTGTTGCTTCTGGAGTGCATTTCAGAATAAGTAGGGGAGCCGTGTCTTGTCTGTCTTGGGTTTGTCTGGCAGTACGTCGGGTATTGATTTCTCCTGTCATGCAATGTCGTATTGTTATGACTATACTGCCCTTTCACTCCCATCCAAACAAAATAGATGGGAGTACTCATGCACCTAAACATGGTTCGTACCAGCAATTTTTGTCACCTTTGCTCGGGCCTTCCACATAAAATGCATTCTATTCAGCAAGCTCTTGGCATTTAACTCTACTTTGGTGTGGCAAATCGTTCCTCCTATCTAACCATTTTTTTATTTCTTGATCAAGATTGGCATGCAGCAAGCTAATTATTTCACATTGAAAATAGCTGTGCTGATGTTTTGCATGTTCTTTCATTTCACACATTCCGGTGTTTGAACTTATCAGTATGATGCTGGAGTGATCGAGATTCGCTTCGTTGCTCGTGTAAGACTTCTTTCAAGATGTCTCACTTTAATGTTTTCACAGAGTGCTCAGCAGTGCCACTAAGGCTAAGGTTAAGGAGGAGTCTTTATATAGTGGGTTGCATTTGCTTTCAAAAATTACGTTAAAACAGGCCTAAAATAACATTGTGATTATAGTCCATAACTATTTTTGGCAGTTACCCAAAGCGGAACAGACTTTCAAGTGGGAAAGCTGTGAAGGCATTGCCGAAGTTTTTACAAGAAACGGACCTGACTGCATGACTATAGCTCTGTTGTGTTTATGTGTGTGTGTTTACCTTATTCTTTCTTTCTCTCATCCTTTTCTTCTGACCTTTCTATCTCTAATTACCCATCACACAATGCAGGGAAGCAAGTTGGAAGTCCTACTCTAGTTAACCTACTGGCTTTCCGCACAACTCTTATCTCTGACAGGGAAAATTAGAATCCACCCGTTTTGTAGCACGTGGGCGTGAATATATGGCAAATGAGTTCTGTGGAAACCCGCAAGGTGGAGCAGAAATGGAAGTTCGTTTCTGAGAAATCCGCATGCATCTCCTTGTAGCTTTGTGCTACAGAACGGGTAGATGCTAATTTTTCCTTTCATAGACGTTGCTCCACCTTGCGGGTTTCCGCAGAACTCATTCGCCATATATTCACAACTCTTGTCTCTCTCCCCAACTATAGGCAGCAAAACGCATTGCACAGCTCTTCCACGTTCTCACATGTTCTCTTTGTACTGAAAATCTCCAGTAACCCTGAATGAGCACCCACCAGAACAAAAAGCCACTGCTGATACTGATACGCAAAGTGAAGATGTACTTGTTCTCACTTGTGTTTAGGCAATTCCAAATATAAGCGCAGAGACTTCCATCCAGAACTTTGGGCCAAATGTAAAGACACATGTTGCCATTCATTGAATGCCTTAGGTTACGACACCACACGCAGCTTCGTGATTGCATTTTAATTTGCTACACCTTTGCATGTCCTTCATGCAGGGTTGACAAAACATTTGCCGAATGGGCACTGACACAGTCACACTATTTCTCATATTACACAGTTTTGTTTAACGAAAACCTCACTGTGTATGCTGAAAGACACAGCACTCTCCATGTTATGCTTGGCAGTCGACCATTTCGCGTGTGAAAAATAGACTTGTCACTTCATCTTTCCGCATTTCCAAGCTGATCTGTTTTGCAGACAACACAGCTTTGCCAAACACTGAAAAAAAGTGCAGTAGCTCCGATTCGTCCTCCTGCTCTGGCTGCTGTGGAAGTGGCAATCTTGACAGTATGTTCGTGTCTGGAGTACAAGTTGCCTTGTGGTATACCCAGTGGTAGTTGTACACAGCGGGTAATAATTCCAAACACTGCACGATTGCTGTCAGATTATATAGAGACATCTAGACTAACAAAATTTGTGCACCCTTTATGCCCCTGCAAGCACCTTTTATGTGTGCATAGCCTTGTTCCACTTGTCTAACATACTTCCAATGCAAATGCTATGGGCTTCTCTTCTGAGCTTATTTCATGAATGAGTATTTCTCCAATTCCATGTGATAATGTGCCATAGAATTGACTAAGGTCCTCTGGTGAGTTCCATATTAGTCAAAGTGCAATAGCCAGAGAATATCGCTAGATTTGAACAATCCGCTCCCAGTTTCTCCCCTGGCCTAGCAGATCATACAATGTTTCAGCTGTGATAGCACTTCATCTTCATTACCGTTGTTGTGACCTTAGTGAACTGTATATAACAACTGAGCTGATGCATTAACAAGGCTTCATTAACAGTGACAGAGAAAGAAGGTGTGGGACTTAAGTAACAACGGTAACAAAAGAGTGAAATCCAAACCAGCTGGTGGCGTGTCAAACACAAAGCATGCGTCACTTTGACCATATCTCTCTATTGTATGTATTGTCTATCTGTCTGTCTGTCTCGCTAGCCAGCTGCTTGCATCTCGGTGCTCTCCCGGGTGTTTTGTTCACCTTGCAGACACCAGAATTTGCATGATAGGATACAAACGTATGACCAGCATGAATGATTAATCTTTGCATCACTAACACAACATACTTGTGCTGTGCACCACTTTTTGATAATAATAACAGTGTGAACTTTCTTGTGCAACAGACAGATACGCAGACAAAGACAAGCACTGACTTCTAATTGAAGGTTTATTGTGCAAAACAAGTATAATAAGTAACTGTAAGATTAAAATCAGCATGATCGACAATGGTGCCCACTTCCATAACACGAAAATGACCCGAGTAAGTATACAAAACCTGCATAAACAAGACTAAAACAGCCCAGTCATTAAGAACAACAAGTACGGACTAGCACATACCCAGACCTTGCTTCTATACATCACAACTGATTATATTAACATCGTGTGTGGCTCATACTTGTAGTGCACGGCCTACGGTAAGTGGGTATGTGCCACAGGTGTACTAATTTTATACATACTAGTCAATCAAGGACCAAGTAAAATAGGCATTTCACATATCATTAGAACACACTCAAGAAGAAGAAAGGCCTTTGGAAACCTTTACCAAAGTGGTACGGGGGATGAGAATCGAACTTGGGCTTGTGAGGTGCCAAGCAAGCGCACTACCACTGTGCTACAGGGGCACCTCCCACACAGCGCATAGAGTACATGGACCTACTCCACTAGCAGTTGTGTTATTTGTGCTTCTTTAACATCAACTGTACTTCTTGTGTGTGTTAGGCCCTATCACAACAATGTAATAAACAGTGCTTGTGTTCTGCTATCACTCAGCATGCTTTTGTTCCTCTCTGATATGATTGCCAACATTACATCATACCATGAGCTAACATTCAGTCACTGTGGTGCTGTTGACGTTCCTGGTTAGTCCACGTTAAGCATACACCAAGTCATTCACTTTGCAGGCATTTATCTTATTTCCAACACTTGCCCAAATCCCAAACAATTCGTCATAGGCAGTTTTCTTGTGGACTGCTTCACATGACATCGATTCCTGCAGTGAGTGAGATCTGCAGGATTTATTTTACTAGGCAGTAATCGCGATAAAGATGATGTCACATCCCATAATCCTCATGAGGATGACATCACATCCCTCCACACATACACTGCCACTGTTGCAAGCACTACAATGCACACACAAGTACTGATGCATGCTCACTGGCACAATACGTAGTTTGATGTTTTTGTTAAAATAATGTACTGTATGGATGTTTAACTATGAAATAAAAGCTACAGCCATTCGTCAGTGATCACTTGGGCAGTAGCATCCCTTCAAAGCTACTTTTAATGCTTTGTAAACGGTGGTAGAACATCTTTCTTCCCATTGAACCCATGAGGTTCTCAGCATGTAATGTTCTTGCTACAAGAAATTTATCTCTCATGCCTATCGTTTATTGTACATTAGTTTACCAACATTTTTGTGATCGATAAATTAATTAAGCCTGCATCCTACTGCACTCTGCATTGCAAAGTTGAGATCTCGACACCTTGATAGTGCTACATATGGTATGGTACAAAAGCGACAGTACTGAGTGTACACATGCAATCTTTTTTCCTGCCGGTTAATCACAGTTTTGCATTCTTAATGTAGGATCTCCATTCATTGATGTAGACAAATCATTTGGGATCTCGTAAACAACGCCGTCAACACAAAGAATATTGGTATAAGCGCAGGAATTTGAAATTAACAAAATGTACCCATCAGAGAAGAAGAGGTAACGGTGTCGTTAACATTTGTTGTTATCGAGAGTAAATCAATGTCACTTCTAATTAAGATTCTGGATATGGTGTATAATAAAACGGCACGTTATTACACTGAAAAGTGCTCACAGCTAATCACCGTGAGTTCAGTGCAACAAGGACGTGTCCGATTTGAGGCATCCGCACTAAGCTGAGTAAAATGTGGTAATTAAAGCACCACATGCCCATGCAAAGTGCATGCATTACAACGATTAATAAAGTTCTAGCGGTATACTTGACAAAATCACCCTGTAGACATTGTACGTTCGCATGCCGCGCTGACCTCAAGAAACATCGGTTCTATTTCCGGCCACGGAGGCCTCATTAAATTGGGGGCGAATTACAGGAATACTCACGGAATGTGTGCGCACAAGATAGGCGGTCGTAATTATTCCGGGGCTCCGCTATCGCAAGCCTCACGTCGTGGTCAACCAGAAGACCCGCAATGGGCTGTGCGACATCCAAAATGCGATTGCAAAAAACACATTTTTATGCAAGGGAAATCGCACGCAGAGTACATGCAATCAGCGGCAGGTTGAACGTCGAGGCCTAACCAACTTCGGCCAAGTAAACACACAAATGGAAGAATGCTGAAGTACGAAGTCTTATTTATTCCCTACCAGGTTCGGTAAATCCACGGTCACCACCGATCATAAGTGCTCCGCTGCCACGGCCACCATGACAGCACCGCACCACTCGGCGCAATTTCGACGGGAAATCGTTCGAATCGCTGCGATCAGAGTGACGAAATTCCAACATGTTGGTCGTTCGTCACAGACCGTTGCGACAAGAGTGATAGCGATTTTTTTTTAAAAAATCGCGATCGCTCTAGTCGCCGAAGCAAAATCGCTGTGTTTCTGCGTCATGTGAAACGGCCTTAAGAATAGGCCACACCTATAGGCACACATGGATACCTTATGTCTAGTGGGGATCCACTCGTGTGAGGAATGTGGTGAACCACTTACAGTGCTTCACATATTAACTAGTGCAAAGGATTAGACACTGTTAGAAGGAAACACTTTCCATTACCCTAACGACACCAAATACCACTTCATCCACCAATCTTTATACGTATGGAACCTGTTTTTAATTGTCGGTCACTATTCACATTTTTGAAAGATGTGCACAGCCTTTAAGTCACTTACCTAGGAAACCCGTAGCACAACAACAGACCCATAGCGACAACAGAGGAAGCAGCTGCCTCATAGCCCTTGGACTCAAGCGCCTTTGACTGGTCGTTCATGCTCACACCATATCCCCATAACTTTATCAACACGACCACTTGCCATTGATTTTCTGTGCACATATTCCATGTCACTCTCATGATTTTAATACCTGCATATTTTACCCACCTCTGCGTGGAATTTTAGGCCCCTGTAGACCGTTTTCACGAGGTGGGGAGGAGCGCCTTGGCAACCTGGGTGCCGAGGCCTTCCTTGTCTCTGGGTGTGTGCCAGGCGACTTGGAGCGTGCGAGAAGGTTCACCCACCACTGATCATCTCATATGCATTGAGGCACAAATCCATGAAGCTTTCATACAAAAGCAGTTTTTCCTGCGTGCTCATGCTTGGATGTGTGGAGCTGTCAACAATTTGTGCGTACTTTGGGCTAATGTGGCTGCTTTTTTTCTCTTTTGTCATGATGCCAGACAACATATAAGGTCAACAGATAGCCAATGTGCAGTTTTCATAGTTGTGCTAACAACTACAGAAAAAGAAAGTTCGCGGTTTGGTACTTTTCAAGTTGTATTGTTTTCATCTTGACAAGGAGCAGCGGAATTCATGGATTACATGCTCACATGGAAAAAAGTTCTGTACATTGAGAAGTTCTTGGGAATATTGGAGCCTTATAATTCCTGGCAAACACACTGATGCTCAACCTCCGCTATGACCGCAAGAAGTCTGCCCGACAAGTCCCGCAACGGTCAATCAGCTCGGTGAAGTAACAAAAACGCTAAACACTGACTTTTTTAATGATCAAATAGTGTTTCTTCAACAACTTCAAGTTAGCTTTGCCCATTACAGGGTGAAATTTGCAACAACAGTACACTGAGTAGATGAGAAAAAAAACAGCTCATTTCTGAGACTGATCATTGGTTTAAGCACGAGCTCACACTGCTTGATATCGGAAACTCCAGCTGTCTTCACTGTTAAGTATGATAAAAAAAGAGGTGGGGGGGTCCCTGAAAGGTCTCGCCGGCGGACACCACCTAGCCATTCGCCAGAGCCGATGGCTGATCGTCGTGGTTATCACCCTCGTTCCCACCTCTCCCGTTCCTTTCTCACGACACAAACACTAGTCCATGCCTGTCGGTTGCATTAGTGAGTGAAAAAAGGAAACGGACAAAATAAAAAATAAAAAGAAACAGCCAATGCATGAAGTGAATGCTTATGGAGCGAAGCTCCGTGGACAATTATGAAATGTCTTTTATGAAATGTTTTTTAAGTGATTACGAGACTGTTTATATGTGCTTGCGCTTGTGTGTGTGCATCGTGTCGCTCTCGACGTGCTGCCATTTCTCGATCTCGTACCGCAATGTCAGAGTCGTGCCGTTTATGACGTGCTGCTGCTTCACAGGCTTGCCGTTCTGGGTCTGCATCGTGTTACTCTCGTTGTGCTGCTGGTTCACAGGCTTGCAGTTCTGGGTCGCCTTCACATCATCATTTTCGTGCTTCTCCTTTGCAAACTCGAACTTCTTGGTTTTTCCGGCGTAGCTGTTGTGCTATAGCGCGTCTTGCCTTGACTTTGGGTGTTGCTGCCATTGGCACTGAGCGGCTGCTGCTCGGGCTTTCGCTTCGAGGTCTTGCTGCCGTTGCCGGCGTGCTGCTGCTTCTCGTGCTCGTAGCTCGGGCTTAGCTTTGCAGCATTGCCGTTGGGCAGCTGCATCTCATTCTCGAAATGTAGGATCAGAGTCACGACGTTTGCGCTTACATTTGCCCTCTCCATGCTGCAGTGCTAAGTGTAGTGACGTTGATTGATGCACTAGCACTGCACGGTCTAAGTACGAGTGGCTTGCGAGCAATGCAGCGTGCTGTAGGTACGAGCGGTGCGGCACCGGCGCAACGCCTGCGCAATCGGTATGTGCACTGCGTGCACTCTGTGAACGTTCCTGTGCATGATGTTGTGCGCTTGCTCGGAGAGGGGTTTTGGAGTGGCGCCAGCGCATCGCAACACCTGTGCGCAGTGTGTATGTGCACTGCATGCGCGACGGGGAGTTAGGACAATGATGGCAACAACAGACTGTGTGTGAGAGCCTAAGGAGCTCCGCTCCTAAAAAGCAGAAACCGCCTGAGGAATGCAATTGAAACCAGCCACCACGTGTGCCTACACATGACCGCATTCATTCCCGCCCCCCTCGTAAAAATACAAAAGGAAAAAAAAAAGTTCATTGTATTCCTAAAGGGTGCGCCTGCTTGGCCATAAGGCAGGAAAACTTGTGTGCGCTTTGTAAACAGAAATAGCCTGTGGTAAGCATACGGCGCCACGGGACTTTTGCGGTATCCTCTGTTAAAATCAATGACTGTCATATGCTCAAAACTTGTTGGGACATTGCACAGACTCATTTCCTATATATAGAGCCCCAATTTAGGCACAATTGAGCGCGTGAGAACTAAAAAAACGACAAAAACTACATCTGCTCCCATACCGACCACGCAAAAGCAAGCACTTGCACAAGCCAGACGGGTTGGCAGATCGGAGACGGCTCCACCCGCTAGGCAACATGGCGGTGTTCACGAGATAATGGTCTATACACCACTTAATTTCTCACATTTGTTATGTCCTGGTGCTCTTTGGCAATCACATGGCCCTTGCGCCAATAATCATATACATACCACTAGCGTTCGTGCCCCCCTTTCCCCCATTGATAGTGCTCATGTCCTGTATATTGTGCCTGTGCAACAAAAAAGCAATTGACAGCTCTAAGTACGGACTAGCACGTACCCAGACCTTGCTTCTATACATCACAACTGATTATATTAACATCGTGTGTGGCTCATACTTGTAGTGCACGGCCTACGGTAAGTGGGTATGTGCCACAGGTGTACTAATTTTATACATACTAGTCAATCAAGGACCAAGTAAAATAGGCATTTCACATATTAGAACACACTCAAGAAGAAGAAAGGCATACTGTTTCTTGTAACTTGCAACTGGAATGTACTACAAACAAGCACATATACACAGATGAACGCTGTGTGGTTGCCTTTGGAAACCTTTACCAAAGTGGTACGGGGGATGAGAATCAAACTTGGGCTTGTGAGGTGCCAAGCAAGCACACTACCACTGTGCTACAGGGGCACCTCCCACACAGCGCATAGAGTACATGGACCTACTCCACTAGCAGTTGTGTTATTTGTGCTTCTTTAACATCAACTGTACTTCTGGTGTGTGTGTTAGGCCCTATCACAACAATGTAATAAACAGTGCTTGTGTTCTGCTATCACTCAGCATGCTTTTGTTCCTCTCTGATGTGAGTGCCAACATTACATCATACCATGAGCTAACATTCAGTCACTGTGACGCTGTTGACGTTCCTGGTTAGTCCACGTTAAGCATACACCAAGTCATTCACTTTGCAGGCATTTATCTTATTTCTAACACTTGCCCAAATCCCAAACAATTCGTCATAGGCAGTTTTCTTGTGGACTGCTTCACATGACATCGATTCCTGCAGTGAGTGAGATCTGCAGGATTTATTTTACTTGGCAGTAATCACGATAAAGATGATGTCACATCCCATAATCCTCATGAGGATGACATCACATCCCTCCACACATACACTGCCACTGTTGCAAGCACTACAATGCACACACAAGTACTGATGCATGCTCACTGGCACAATACGTGGTTTGATGTTTTTGTTAAAATAATGTACTGTATGGATGTTTAACTATGAAATAAAATCTACAGCCATTCGTCAGTGATCACTTGGGCAGTAGCATTCTTTCAAAGCTACTTTTAATACTTTGTAAACGGTGGCAGAACATCTTTCTTCCCATTGAACCCATGAGGTTCTCAGCATGTAATGTTCTTGCTTGCAAAAATAAGGATGCGTGCACTTCCTAGGCGGTGACCGCAGCCACGAACAGTACCATGAATAACGACAGCATTTATCGTTGCGTGCAAGAAAGGTTGACAGTCTTGCCAGGAAAATGATTACGCAGTATTCTTGCCAAATGCTCTTACAGACTTCGCCACTAAGGTCAAGACAAGTATGATTCATCATATTAATTCTCACATCGATTTTTCTTTTTTTTACCTGCGGTCACGTTCTGTAAGCTTTTTGCCAACAAGCTATGCGGACACTAATCCATGCTGTTCGGAGGGGCCCAGGAAATGACTAACAAAAACAACCAAGCTTTGCTGAATGAACTTCATTGAAAAATAATTCTTTCCTGCTGTGGGATGTGTACGATGACCCTCGAAATACAATGGTGCCCCCTCGATGTTCCCTGCGGGAGAAAAAAAACGAAAACATCCGTAAACAGTGCGAACACAAACGTCGCTGCGTACACAGCACTGGCAGCATGTTAATGTGCATGCACAGAACGGTAGCGACTCGCCTTTCTTGTTCCTAGGAAGCACGAAGAGTTGATGTGGCAACGTAAACCTCGCCAAAATACGGCGAGTCCCTTTTCTCGTTCGGGTGGTGCTAGGTGTTTGGTGGTGCACGCTGTCGCAGACGTTGACAGCGCACGCTTGCAGGTTTATCATCGTCCTGCGACCGAGCCACTCTGCCCGACCAACCCTCTAGTGGGCACAAAATACCACTCACTGTAGAGAAGCCCTTTGGGGGCACGAACACACTGCAAAGAAAGCACACTCGCAAACACAGACGATGAGATTTCGGCGCATCACACGGGAACCAGCTGCCAGCACACTCGCGCTGTGCCTCCGCTGCCTTCATGATGGCGCCCCGCGAACCCATGATTCCTTGCAAAGCGAAACTGACGAAAAGCCCACCACCAGGTGCCGTATTTATGAAAAGGGTCTATTGTATTGGGCAAATATTTGCCCAGCAAATAAAGTACTTTGTACTTTACAACAAGAATGGTGAATTCATTCGTTGGTTGTCGATAAAAACTTGCCGTTGGTGAAATGCATTGCTTTTTATACACGTGAGAAATTCTAGTATTATCACTGATTCTCGCATACAGTCTGGAAGAAGCATATGCGTCAGGCATGCAGATTGTACAGTGGTCAACTCTCATGTCTAGAACGACGAAGCTCTGTGCTCGGAACTGCACGAGCGACATCTGCAGTTTTAAACAGGCCACACCCGAACATGCACAGCTCCACTGATGCGCCTGCCTTGCATTCTTGATCCTTGGTTATCAGCGTGGATGGAACCCCTTTGGCCGTCGAAATTGCTGTCAGTGGTTTAGCGCAAAAAGAAAAGAACAGAAACGAAGGAAACCGTTGTCGGCACCCTGTGTAAGCTATAAGCTGTGCTACATTCTGGTTCTCCTTTTACAGCCACATTGTCCTAACAACGGATTTATGCCCACTTATAAACTGAAGAAATTTTTCTGTTTTTTTTTTTTCACGTCAGGCTGCTCAGAGTCTGGCGCTTGGCCGCTATAGAACTTTGCACTTGCAAATGTGAATAGAGTGCTCCAAGCATTTTATAAGGAAGGTCGGCTTGTTGATGCTGCTGGTCGTCGGCCAGAAAGGGCTACAACCGACGAAGTACTGACTGATCGTCGTATGTATGAGTAATCCAAACTTACATTTAGTCGCTGTCATTTAGTCACGGTTGGTGAGGTACGATTAAGAGCAGGTTTACGAATTAAGTAAGAGCACACAGCAATAAATACAATGGGCTAAGAAAAATTCACAGAGCTATGTGCAATCTATATTACGCGGCGCATTGTCGGTATGGTATGAAACTGCAAATCGAGAATAAGCACGCAGTATAAAATGCACTGACCTGGGTGATTGCACTTTTTCCTTTCCTTTCTTTTTTTTATCCTATACGGTTGACAGAGCTTCTGACGGCCTAAGCAGTTGTCGCGGCCATGGAGATAAACAAGGGTGCAAACTGTAACGCAAGTGCGTCAGTGACGCTGCACATGCTCTGATGTGACCCGTTTCAAAGTGAAGATGTGAGATGCTCAGCTTGGCCAGCTATTATGTGGTTTGACAAAATGGACTAGCCTGCAAATGCGACAAAAGAGCATCGCGGCTTTTCCTCGGGTTGACTTGGCTAGAGGTTCGGCTTGGCCAGAGGCCTCCCATGTTGCCAACTGCAATTCAAACTTGTTGTAAAGCTTAAGCATGCAGGCACTGCTGTACTGAAGGCATTGCTGCCATGATATGTCTGTTGTAAGATCGTGTTGGCATGGCATAAGTACGTTTTATACATCGAGTTTAGAAAAAATTGCTGCTAATTTTGTCCACTGTAGCTGATAGTCCGTTGTAGGGCGGTCCGGTAAAAGGGAACTTTGTTACATAGATAATACACATGGACCAAACTCTGGATGAAATATTGTCCGTTATATCCGGAAGTCTGCTCTATACAGCTCCATTATAAAGAGCATATACTGTATATCTAATGAGTCAGCTTGCATTTTTTTCATTACAAGCTTCTGTTGTATCAGTTGCCTGTTGGAGAGGCTGAAGAAGGGCTTATAATTTAACAGGTTAAAGGGTCCCTGAAACGTTTTTTTGACATTGCGTCACTGCTTAGGCAACACAATTATGAAATCATTCACACCGTAAATAAAGCGAAGCACTGTGCGCTGAGGCAGCTATGGGCTTATTTCTGTCGCCTTCCTCCTTACCACTGCTGTTCCTCCTCAACTTGATCTGCTGCGGAGTGCGCGCTAGCGATGACAGCGCCTCCTGCGTCAGCCGCTCTGCCGAGCCCTCCGTAGTGACATAGTGCCCTGATATCCTCACTGAGGTCGCCCGCCTCGGCAGTGCTAGCCTCTGTAATAGAGCGCCGGCGACTCGTGTGTACGCCGCCAGATGCCGCGACGATACCGTTGGCTGAAACGAGGAGTACGTTGTAGAAGCACGTTGTTCGCAGCTAGGTTTTGAAAATTACGTGCACGTCACTCGTTCGGGGCCAGTCAGCGACCTCTCATTCGATCGGTTGTTGGCGGGGGCGTTTGAAAACGCCTTTGAAAACGCCTTTTGGCGAGCCGCTGAGATCTTTTGCGATGTACGTGTTGAAAACCTTATTGTAAATTCCATACTTTACGCACAGCGCTGAAATCTGCCCTCAAATGATCCTAATGACTCGCTCTACTGGATCACCATGTTTGCACAAAATCGTCAAAACCGTTTCAGGGTCCCTTTAAGAGAATGTACACTTTCTTGCTAAATAAGCCTGATCATACAGGGGATTAAAAATGTAGAAATTCAGAAAACTCTCTTTGTGAAACAATTCTGTCATTTTAAGGAGCTAACACACCTTAATGTCGACTTTTAAAGGGGCACTGACACGAAAATTTTCCTCTGATGTTTCTTTGCTGCAATATGTAGCTGAGGATCTGTTAGCCATAACACGGCACATCAGTTGCTCCAGCGCACGTCAGATAATTATTTACCGCCTGTTTATTACCCACTTGTTTCACTTTTGGTTTGGGAGAGCTCCAAAGACGAGAAGGCGCCCGGTGCAACTAGTGCCATCTAGCGCTTGCAATGGGGTAAACAAGTTCGACCATGTGAGCACACATAACTGTTACACACTTCTGCACGACAACCAATGTGTGCTCCTTTTCTTTCGCCTGTAGCACGTCCTGCGCATTGTTTTTACTGTTGCTGTCATCGTCGTTGGGTGGCGACTATTTTCTTGAGGTTTGGCGTCGCCGGCATTCTACTAACGCGGCCGCAGCGAATAAGGATTGGTGGCTATGACATCATCATTGTTAACTGCACTGTTTGGAGCTCGGCTGCCGTGATGATGTCCCGCAAGTTGGGGCTCCCCTTCAGGTGACCTCTGCTATACACTTCTGCACGACAACCAATGTGTGCTCCTTTTCTTTCGCCTGTAGCACGTCCTGCACATTGTTTTTACTGTTGCTGTCATCGTCGTTGGGTGGCGACTATTTTCTTGAGGTTTGGCGTCGCCGGCATTCTACTAACGCGGCCGCAGCGAATAAGGATTGGTGGCTATGACATCATCATTGTTAACTGCACTGTTTGGAGCTCGGCTGCCGTGATGATGTCCCGCAAGTTGGGGCTCCCCTTCAGGTGACCTCTGCTATTGTCGATGTCTCGATGTACGGTGTCTAGCGCTCGACTGTGCATGCGAACTTCAATATTCGTTTAAATTACCTTCAGAGCTGTGTTCACCATTGAGATTTGGTAGATGACATGTGCATATCTACGAAAATTGATCCCGCAGACAATATTTGCAGCGAAATTTTGGTGTCAGTGCCCCTTTAGGAAGAGTGAATAAGCAATTTCACATTGTTTTCTAATCGGAATGCAGCTGTTGTGGCGACAAGTCCAACTGTAAGCCAGATATCTTTGGCAGTAGAATGTATGACTTGTGTTGAGTATGTAATCCTGACTATCGAATAAGATTTGAGACATTAACCACTTGTTTTTCGGACACAAAAGGGATTGCAAACGTCCTTTTTTCTAATTGTATTTATGCCAAGTGCAGTCAAAAGAAGGAGAGTGCAAAGACTAAAAATGTTTTTTCAGTAGTTTTTCTTTCAGCTCTAGACAATGCCAGGAAGAATGTGTAGGCTTTTTTTGTACTATCACTGACTTTCTCTCTTTCATGTGCTGTCAAATCGTGGTATTGCAAACACTGCGTTAATGAACTTTTCAGATTAGTGAACTTGTAAGAAGTCCTGTTCTGACATCATATGGTATCCGTGTAAATTTTTGGGCCTGTAAAGTATCAATAGACTATGCTTGGTGCACAGTGCTGCACAAATCTGGTGCTAAAGCTAGAAAAGTACTATTTGAGTATATCTAGAGCTTGTATTTGTCGGTCATGTTGTGAGTGCAGGCAGCATTCCACCCGAGCTCTGCAACTTTTGCTGTTGGTTTTTTGGCTGTTCGCTGTGAGAGGAAATCAGCATGCTGTTTCTCTTCATATGCATATTAGCACTGCTTTATTGCATAGTTATCACCATCTGTTGACCACAGGCTTCTTTTATGAGATAACACATAAGTAAAGGTGTTAAGCATTCCTTTGCATAGTTATCACCATGTGTTGACCACGGACTTCTTTTATGAGATTGCACGTAAGTAAAGGTGTTAAGCATTCCTTTGTGACCATGGTGTGCCATTATATCATTGATATACCATAATTTTTGTGCCTTCATTATTGTACCGTCACCTTTATTGCCATTATTATAGATACCATACCATAGTCTTTGGAATGTTCATGATTATATTGTTTCTTTACATTACATAGAGTAATAATATAATCTTTGAAAGTGTTATGAGACTGTTGGACAAAAAAATGGGCACAGTCTACCTCTAGCCCTCATGGTTACAGCAGAGACAGTCACCTCGTGTTTTTTTGCTTCATAGGATATGCAGTAGGATGAGAATTAATGCAACACTTATGGTTTTTATGAAGTAACTGGAAACACCCCATTTTTAACTGGATGTACAACTGTTAAGCTTTCATGAGCAGTGTCTTCCCACTGATGCATATAAGGCAATGTAGGCACTGACAAAAAGGCTACTGTGATTGGTTCTGATGATGCAGATGTAAATATGCTAAAGATGCGAAAACGTTTGTCGATCAAGTTAGTGTTTTATTTCATTCAGTTTTGTGAAGAAATACCTTATATTTGTAAGGATGTCTTTCAAATTGTTTAGAAATATCTGAAAAGGTTAACTACACCAAAATAAACATGAAATTGGCACAAAACAACATCCCTACTGGCATATAGGCATGGAACATGAGAGCTCATTTTTTATTGATGTAAAAATAAATTAAGGAGTTGTTGTCGCCATTTTTGGTGACGGCTACCCCTTCACGAGATTAGTTGTGCTTCCTGAACATTTCTTTGATTTTGAAAGTTCTGCTTACTTTTGGTAATGTGTAATGAGCCCCTTTGATTATCTGTGGTACCTTTGGGTAAGAGTAGTATCTTTGGTAATATGAAAATGTAACTTACTAATATGAGAAATATTGTTTGTCACTTCAGTGTCCCTCTTCATTTTAATACAGTAGTATAACTTTTTAGCAACAACTAATGTACTAAATTTTATATGGCCAGGATACTTGTAGCACAACCTCACCTCTTGTTTTTTTTTGTGTGTGCACAGTTCTGGTTCACACTCACAAGGGAACTTGATTTAAATAAATTCTATATTTAACAAATTCCTTTAATTGTTTGATTTTAGTTGCTTTAAAAACTGTTTGAGCTCACTAGTTAATGAAGTAATTTCATTGCATAGTCTTGATTTAACGAAGCTTTTGGTGATTTTTAGCATGTGTGTCTGTGGCTAGTAAATTCAGTAAAAATGTAAAGGAATGTGTCTGAGGAATGTGTTTGAGGTAGAAGTTACTTCAAAATGTCCTTTTGCATAACAAGTTTGTGCAGCAGAAACACGTCTAACATATCAAAATTCCAGCTCAACTTATGCTTTTCATGCATCATATTCCTGCAAAAATAAACTTCCAACATTGATAATGACTGACAAAAAGTGTGAGAACAACTGATCACTAACACTCTGTCAGAATAAGCACCTTCAGCTATCTGAACTTCATAATACAATAAAGTTTTGCCCTGCAACTATGGCTTCTTTATACCGAGGTTTGACTATATCTCGGAGAGCTGTGTTAGTGAGGAATTCTTGAAGTAATTACATATATATATATAGTTTTTTCTTTTTGGGACCTGTTGATGTTTGTTAGCTAGCTTTAGTGTATGGGTCCTCATTATATACTTGGGTTTAGAATTAGAGTTGTCGATGATAACTTTACTTCACAAAACGCGTCTCTGGAGCATGCCTATAAAAAGATTTGCACCTTGTGTAGGTAAGCTAGTTTTCGTACACTGTTACTTCATCACCTTTTCTAACATGCATATTCATTAAGCAAGAAGAAATAGCATACTGACAAAATAGTAGAATCGCCACTCATGTCTTATACTTGTGGCTCAGTGCCGCTTGGGAACATAAAAGCAGGGGCCTTTAGGCCTCTTGGAAGATGTTTTCTTGGACTACACATATTTTTCTGTAGTGTCATAACAAAATGTAATAATGAGTGCCTATTCACATTATTTTTTCATGGTTTTTATTGCACAATGCTATTTTTTCATACATAAGAAACACACACTCATCAGAGGAAATTGTTAATCTATTTGTATATAGCTTTTAAGGGGTCCCTGCAACACTTTGAATTTGAACATAGCAAGAAAACAATGCCTATCAATCGCGGAGGCTCCTGTGAACATACCAGCCGAATATGGTTACACTATATGCGGCAGGGAACTTGCAGTTTGGCTTCAGAGCACATCTAGAAAGCGCCCACTCTTCTTTTGACAACATGTAATGTGGCTCAGACTACGAAATAATATTGAGAACCACCATTGACCGATTTCCAGCAGCAGTTACCGTGGATCCAATGGGCTGGTAGCGTGTCCCTACAGTAACTGGTCGCAAGCTCGTCATCACTGTGGAAGCATGAATACTTTCAAAGAAGAGAAAATATTATTCAAGATCATGTGTGCTAGTATGGCTTATTGCCCCCTTTTCACCCCCCCTTTGTGTAGCTTCCAGAGTGCTCGTCGTGACTAAAGGAGACTGAAAACGCTGTGATGGTAGAATCGCCCTAGAACTTTGCAACGGGTGATTTGTGATGCAATAAGCCGCTTTAGGGGCCTTGCAACACTTTTTTTTTACTGTCTTTCTGGAGCACTGGAGTGTGTGTAGTATTGTATAATGAGATGAACGCAAAAACAATTATACGAATCTATATGCGAGAACTGAAGCTATTAGTCTTTGAAGTTCAAAACGCGAGCAGACTATCGGAAAAAAAAACGTTCCCTTTCGCATTTCGCTCTCCCACTGACATATGTAGTAAGATCCAATCAGCATGCACCTCTTATGCAGAGATATCAGAAGTTTCTTCTCAAGTGTGGCCTGTACAAATTTCCTTGCCACCGCTGTTTTTGACACATTTATCATCGTTTCAACAGGGACAATGAGCCAAATGTATCAGTCAGGAGAGGGAGTTGGTTTTTAAAATATTATATTGAAAACTGATTTCTTTTTTTGTGCCAGGAATGCTTGTGTTGTGTCCCTGACAAGCCGCCAGCACTTCAGGTGCACCGGCGAGTCACTAAATAGCGCAGAACCGCTGCTGCTATCGACCAGCTTCTGGCACCCTTCCGCCACCGGGAACACACACACAAAAAGAAAGAAAAAAAAAGACCCCCCCCCTCCCTTCTGCCGCTGCGTCTCCGTTTATGTGTTCCCGAGGCTATGCCTAGAGGAGGTGCCAGCTACACTTTTTAAACCACCGCAAATAAAGCGAGCGTTTGTGGACCGAGGACATCCCTAAGTATTTAAATTTTTGTGCTCAACCGCGCTGCCTAACAGGGATCAATGAATGTAAAATTTGAATTGGTGTGTTGAACCAGTAAGAATGCCTGACCACAGTTGTCACTTCCTGTAACAAAAGTCACCGTTGTGTGCTGCCACGGTTCAACAAAAACTTTGCGGAAGGTGGTTCCTTCGTTGAAATAGAATTATAACCACTTTACTTGTGGAGCTCCCACTCTCACTGTGGCATCCCCGCATGCCGCAGTTCTAGAATAAGCGATGAAAGGACATGCTCAATTGGTGTCGCAGGGCTCCTTTAACTGATGTAATGCATGGATTACTTGGAAAAGTGTTTTAGGTCCACATTAAAATGATCTAGTTAGTCTATATGTTGCACTAGTAATGCACCATGTTTTACCATGACAGTTCTTGCAGATTGAGAACTTGTCGCTAGGTACTTCTATCAGTTTATAAGTTTAGTTTAGGAGAATAGAAACTCTTCCTCTCTTTGACCTGGGCTATTGTCCATTGTCCTAAAACAATCTGAAACAGATTCAGTTGCAGCGTTTTTTTTTCCTCAAGTGACCATTATTTTGTGCTCTGTGCGAGGTTCCATGACATTGTATCGTCCTCTCATACCGTTCTTGAGCAGCTGGGAGTGCCAATAGACACTTTTGTCTGCTTGCAACAGAGGCTGATTCTCCAATTTACCGATGCCCTGGTCAAGGAGTAAAGCGCTGTCAAGGTGCTTTCAGCACGGTGCAAGCTGCAGTTGCCATACCAGGATTTGTCCAGGGCCGGCTTTCAGCTCACGCTGGACCCCTTCTTTTGTTCTGCTCCTTGCTGTATACAGAAATACAGTAGGTAAGTTATTGTAAAGCATTTGACAGGCTTATTGGTGAAATTCTGCGTGCTGCTATCGACTACTAAATTGAAATGGGATTTTTAAATGTACTTGCATTTTGCCTGCTTATTTTTGCCAAAAGGTCATGGAAAATATTAAAGGGCTCCTGTAACACGTTTATTAACATGTTCATAAAAAAGTGTTAATGAGATGTGGAGGCTTCTACAAACATGAGAGCGCTAAATATTTTTGCACTGCATGAGCCATTCACTTTGGAAGTTGGTTTCATATACACCTGGAAATCACCTGCCTTTGTTTCAGCAAGTGACACCATAAGGAGTATCAACTATGACTGCAAACATTATCACTCACTGCCCACTGTTTCAGCATGGTTAGCAGCTTGAATCACTGTCATCTGTGGCCGAATGCCTCACAAAACCAAAGGTTATGCCAGGAAGAGATCATCCAAGAATACAGCCATTCCTTGATTTCCTCACAAACTTTGTCACCGGTGCATGCATCAGCAAAATCAGCCATGAACTTGATGAATGGAGCTACGGAGGCTATAACAGCATCATCCATGGAAATGTTATCATTCTAAGGGGTTCGATTGGCACCAACAGTTATGGTTGTGAAAAAGATTGTTTAAGGGGGGATGTGGGGGGGGGGGGCTTTGGAAAACCAACTTTCTTAAAACTTGACAGATCTTGATAAAAACTGGCATAAATATTCAGCATGTCTCCCTAATGCTTCCACGAAAGTTTCAGAGAGTTATCTTTAGAAATTTTTAATAAACTAAATTTTTACTTTTTGCAATCCTTGGCACTTTGCGGAGAGCCTGGAAAGCTTAAAAAACGCACTAGAAGGCTAAATGAATATTTTCTTTATAGCTGAATGGACGCTGAGTGCAGTGACATTCTCACTTTATTTTTTGCTACACGAAATTCTTACGCCGAGATTCTTTTTGCTACCTTCATATTAGGCACACTCTAGGGGTGAACAACTAGTCAGATCATAAAATTACAGAGTCAAACTAAAAAAGGAAGAATGTCACGACATAAATTGACAAAAAAAAAATTACAGCATATCCACGGAGTGAATGATGATGAGTGGGCAAAGCTCGGGAGGTTCATTGTAGATCGTGCCGAGTTCCGGATTAATTTGGTTAACGCGCATGCTACGAATCCTCATGGTTCAACTATGCACAAGTGAAATCTCCCACCGGCACTTCATTGCAAGTCAAGATCCAGTGCCTACATATATATATATATATATGGGTTGCCAGTGAACGCTTCTCCAACGCGAGCAGTCGGTATTTCTCAATCAAGAAACTCGCTAGGAGACGCTGCCTGCGCCAACGTTGTCTCTCGCGGGTGAGGGCGCGTTCTCCTTCTTTGCGAGCTGGTAGCGTTCCTCTAAGAAATCACGCACAGGAGAAATCTCACCAGGCACTACCTTGGAGGTAAACAATGGCTGCTACTGGGAATGATAGACAGCAGAAATCGGCTTTTAACACTTCTACTTCTACTAACGTTTCCTACTGGAACATGCCAATGGCTGCTAATGGGGAATGAGAGAAAGAAGAATTTGGCTTTTAGTTAACGCGCACGCTGCGAATTTTTTTTATTGTTCAACAACGCACAGGAGAAATCTCCCACCGGCACCACCTTGGAGGTCAAAGCGTAAGACTGGTTACGCACTACGACTACGACGAGGGACGAACGGGTGCCGCTTTAAGGAGCTTCGCCCCTAAAACAGGGTCAGGATAGGCCAAACGGTTACGGAGAAAATTGCTGCGCAAACTCGGCAGGTAGGCAAAAAGGCACTTTTGAGAAAACAGCCCGAGAAATTTCTACTTGTCTCCACTTATCTAAAATGCGCTAGAATCATAGTTCTTGGTGTTGCTTGTGATGCGGGGCCTCTTTGGCATTTGATGCTTGCTTTCGTGCACTTTTGATGCTTTTTTTTCGTATTTCATCTTTCTCTGCAGCTCTGCATAGAGTGCTTTCCATGTGCCAATGACCATGTTGTATGCATAAATTTCAATTCAAGTTACCTGCATGAAGGGGTCGTGTGACAGACACTGCAGAATACAAGGTTTGTTATACAATTGGGTCCACCAACTGTAGTAATTTACAGCTTTCTTGCATTCATGCTAAATGTAATTAGTGGTCTTGCATATGATTGCAGAATAATGAATAATCACAGAATTATGATTGCAACACATGGCTCTCAACACGACAGTTAAGAGACAGTCAAGGTAAAGACAGTTGTTGCTGTGGTTGATTTCTGAGTAGTTTATTTTATGAGGCAAGAAGTTGAGGCATGAGGTTGAGTAGCTAAGTGAGTAGCTAGGTGAGTAGCCGAGCCACGTTTCCGAATAGTCGGCACGCAACGTGCTTAGCCTCGCGGTTTGAGTAGCCGATGCCCGAAATGCCTCGCCAGTGATCCGAAGAGCCGCCGTGCGACGTGCTCGGCTGCTGCGCCAGCAGCCGATGCGCAGTTAGGCCTAGCGTGACTCCGAGCCGTAGGCGTGCGGTGTGTGTGGGCGCGGAGCTTCAATGTACCTCACATAATGCTCGATTGCGAGTCCGCGATGCCGCTACGTGATGGCCTTCGTAGGTCCGACGCGACCGCGCTGCTGATAAGCGGAACGTCCGCGGGTCAAATGTCTGTCGGTCCGAGACGCGCTTTGCAATGTTCGCGACATGGCACCATTATCTGATCGCGATCGCACGTGCCCCGGGTGTGTCCCGTGCGCCTGCCAAACTAAAACGTAGTTTCGTTCTGAATGAGCGTAGATCGGTAACCAGAGAGCGGGTGTGAACACGCAACTACGTAGCACCACTTGACAGCCATAACCTTGGAATGCGCATGCAGCAGACGATGTTCGCCCCACGTGGGAGCTTCAGACCAATAGCGAAGCGCGCTCGGGCAATATGGCGGACACGACCAGTCGGAGCCCTCAAAACGACCTTCGAACATTTGCTTTTTGTGCGGTTGTTATGGTGGGGAGGAGCTAGCTGAAGCGGGAAATTTGAAGACGGAGAACTGCTCTTTTCAACGCGCCCAAGATGGCGGCGGCCGGTAGCGTAGTCGCGGAGCTATTGCGATTTGAAAAATGCAGTTTTTTCATTATTTGCACGATGATTTTCGCCACCTTCGCTAGTGAAATGAATTATTTAGGGCATTTCTATGCGCTTTTCAGCAAAGATATTTTGGAATCGGTGAGAGAAAGAGTTGCAGAAACTGAACATACTATTTTCAAAAAATCGATTTTTTTGGCATTTTTCGCTATTCGGAAGCCGCATCCCCCCTTAAGCAAATGCACACGGCATGTTTTTGCAGTGCAAAAACGCCTTGGAGAGGCTTGGAAATCTCTGACAAACAACAAAGTACTTTTATGCCAGAGTGGCAACATATGCAAACCTCAGAGGCCTAATTTTTGGCCAACTGTGTGCACCAAGACATACGTCAAGGATGCCATCAGCACATTTGCCATTGAGCAGATACAAACCTCAGAGGCCACGGTTTGCTTGTGGCAACCAGAACCTTTTTATGTGTGCACTTTCGGGTACTTTTACAGTCAAGCAAGGTTAAATAGCGTCACAAGCCAGCATGGTCAAACCAATACTTAGTCAACAGGGTTGCATCTGCAAACGCTAAGGGGACTCCATAGCTGTTTGTGTGTGATTAGAGGGGTGGAGGAATGGTTAAAAGCCTTGTTCCACACTCTTTATGCTTTACACATGAAATGAGCTCCATAATGGCCAAAGATAGCACCTTGGAGCAACTTTAAGCCACCCTGAAAGAACCCCCCCCCCCCTCTCATTTCATCCACCCATGCAGCAGTGCTAATTGAATCCTCACCCTTTGCTTCAGTGGTCAGAGTGACTAGCAAGGAGGCCCTTCTGGGAAACCTAGTCGAAGTCCCCAAGGCCAGCTTTGGAACCGCTGTTCTTTGTTACTTTCATGGCAATGAATGCTTAAACACATGCAGGATACAGGGAGCAAAGTGACCTGTGTGTGCGTGCACATTTATTGCCATGAATATCTACCATCCGGCCTGTTTATACACCATTCTTTGTTGCTTTGTTTTCAAAGTGGGGCTCATGTATGGGAAGGTCGCAGACTGCAAGAGGGACAGAAAGACATTGAAGGAAAAGCTGGTTTATGTTGTATCATTTTTGTACGATAGTGAGGCAGCCTCTTCTAGGGGGAACAGCAAGTATGCAGGGACCAGAGTTTATGTTGTTTTCGAAGACTTCACATTCCATTACCTCTGAATACCCAGCGCCCAGACTTCATTGTTATAACCAGTGACGGGGTGTGGGGCCATTGTTGTAAAAGGGTTGGTTCACTGTTAGGTTTATTCAATTCAAGAAAGGCGCTCAGCAACATATACTTTTTGTCAACGCCACCTATATTTTTTTGATGTAGGTGATGTTGACACCCAGTGCATTAGTTTCCAGCAGCTGTTTTTCGAGTTCAGATGGAGCTCCTTCTCCTGCCAAACAAATATGCGCATCGAATGCTGAGGGCTGCTGCGTGGCTAGCTTGGAAGAGATTTTTTAATAACCTGCTTGGGCTAGCTGCAACTGTATGATGGCTATGCTACACCAAACCGGAAGCAGGTGTGCAAAACTGGACGTGCTATTTACATTGCGCATCTATGCATTTGTCGACTCGAATGGCACATTCAATCTGCATGTGCATTCACTCTGAATCCTACCATCTATAGGAAGAAAAATGAAAGAGAAAACAAGTCGTCATTGTGCAAGTGTTCAGAACTATCAACCATGACTTTCGAAGAATCACTTGCTGTGGTTTTACCACTATAAAAGTCCACAATATGGTGAAATGTTTACAACTATTGTCATTAGACTGATGCCATTGTCTACATGCATCGTTTCGCAGGCTAACGAGACTGTACCAAAATGCTACACCCACACTCTAGAAGGTTCAATAGTGCACAGTACTATGGCAGCACCTTTGCTGTACTTTACCACAATTGAGGACAGGGGTGCCACTGTACTGTGGGCAAACAAGGATGGTAGCGCAGTGCACCACGAAAAGGTGCAGAAGGTGCAAGGAACCTTGGTTTAATCGAATATACCTATAGTAAACAAACAGAAGTTGATAGTGCAGCAGCTTATCATTGTTACAATGGATACATTACTAAAACCAGTGTTGTTATATGTGGGTTCAGCTGTGTGTGTGTAATGTATATATGTATAATAATTACCAGCCAACTGCAGTCCCTGCCATGCTAGTCTAATGGCTGTGGTACTCAGCTGCTGATCTGAGGGTCGCAGGATCGAATCCTGGCTGCGGCGCCTTCAAACCTTCACACATGCGCATGACACTGCTGCATAGCTAATTTATATTAAATGTGAAGAACTTAAAATGATGCATATTGCTCAAAAATCCATCAAGCTGAAAACAGACAATTCCCAATTGCATAAAACTTCAGTATAATGTTATACTCCAATACAGCTGTTCATGAACATGGCAGTGTTGGAAACCGAATGACCATGCAGAAAAGAACATGGAAAGGACCTCGAAAAATTTGGCGAAGCTTGCGCTAAATTGCACATGGCTCACTAAGCAAACCTAGTCGATTTGAAGTTTGGTGTGGTTTTGCTAGGTCTTACTTGTCCTTGCAAGGTCTTGTTAGGTCTCACTAGGCAGCCTATTTAGTCTTAGCCGAATAGGGATATTCAAAATACCTTGTGATCTGGCAACACTGGGTGCACCCACCATGTTCTTCGGGGCGCAGTTGCGGAATCGTCTCCTGTCGCTGGCATTGGGAGAGGCTGTCACTGTGATGGTTCAATGGTAAGGGGTGGAGGGGCTCGTGGTAGTACTCTCTTGGTTCTTGAGAAAATAACAAAAATGGTGCTCGACAAGGTCTCCTTAACAGCTACCTCTTTCTGCATGTTTCATTTTCGAGGAAGGGCAGTACATATAGAGAGGAAAACATGGGACTTAGTAACTACAACACCGCTTCGTTGCCTTACAGGAAGATATGCCTTATATGAGCTTTCCAAGTGCTTTTGAATTTATTTGATCTTACAGCTGCCAAGCACGTATGCCGAGGATCAGGTTGACGGATCCAATGTGATGCTCCAACACCGATTGCCAGCTTTAGCGTCCAATGAGTGTGCCGATGGACGGCCGAAGCTGCTTGACCGTAAATATTTAGAGCTACTGATCACATATATCCAAGTTAAGAACAAATAAAGATTGAGCGGTGAGAAACTGAGTGCACAGTTTTTTAGTTTAGTTATTGTGAACCATTCACGCGTGCAGTATGTATGGCATATAAGTATGGTATATAAGTCTTCATGAACGTTGATTCATGGTGCAGCCTCAAGGATTATAAGTCGCATGTTTATTGTGATAATAAGCTGATGTTCCTAGAAATGCAAGTCGCGCAACTTTACAGAGAGGCACAAGATATGCACACTGCTTTTAAACAAATAATGTGTACGCTTAAACCGTGCTGTTGAGTTATGCACATTTATTGCCTTGAGCAGTTGCTTTCATCCGTGGAAAGAATATGACAAGCAAAAAGCGCACCATCACACACTCTCGATCATGCATATGTGATGTACCAGTCTGCTAGATATCTGTTAAAAATGTGCATCTTAAATCTGTCAGTGCTTTTTTCACTGGGAAAGCAACTCATATTCACGGGAAAATAGGAGTGAGGCTAAATGACAATTTTAAACGTGTGAACTACAGTTATAAACACATGCAATGCTAATATCCTCAATGAGATTACCTGCGCAGCGATGACAGTACGTATCTTTTTTCTGTCGTTCAAAATCAAACTATTTGCATAAAGACAATGTTACATTGCTCCAGGTACGTCACAGATACATGTTGCATGCACAGGGACAGGCAGCAGTGGGAAAACATCGTGATGCCACTGTAAAAAACCAGAAGGTAGCAGCCGATACGGGCTGAGATAACACAAGTTTGTTTCCGGTGCTCTGAAGAACATGGCGGATGACGCTTGCGGGGATGTCGACAGATGGTGCTCTACATTTTGAATATTCCCTATTGGGCTTGTTTCAATTAGTCTTAACTTCATTAGGTTTGTCCTAAATATTATTGTGTAACGGCCATGTCAACCTAATCATACATGATTTAAATAGACTTAGAATAAATATAATATGCCTAATTAGTCTGAACTTAACTAGGCTTGACTTAAATTATGTTGTTTCTCCACGGTGGTCTAGTGGTTATGGTACTCGACTGCTGATCCGAGGGTCGTGGGAGCGAATCCCATCCACAGCGGCTGGATTTCGATGGAGGCGAAATGTTGAGGCTCGTGTACTGTGTGATGTCTATGCACATTAAAGAACACCAAGTGGTCAAAAATTTCCGTAGCCCTCCATTGAAATGTCTCTCATAACCATATTGTGGTTTTGAGACGTAAAACCCCAGAAATCAGTCATATAATTAGTATTAGCTTATTTAGTCATGTTTCTTTAGACTTGTCTTAATTAGTATTGGTCCTATTAGGCTTAGCTTAATTTGTATCAGCTTAATCTGTTGATTAGACTTAGCTGAATTAGTCTTGGCCTAATTAGCTTTTGCTTACTTAGACTGTTTATTCTATCCTAAATTAATTATGTTTACCTTATACAGTCTCGACTTATTAGGCCTGGCCTTGTGATTATTTGCCTAATTGGTGCTGATTTAATTAGTTCGAGATTTATTCAGTTGAGCCTAAGTAGTATTAGATTAATTAGGTCTGATTTAATTTGGCTTGACTTAGTTGGATGTTTATTGGACTTCTCTTAATTACTGTTAGCTTAATTAGGCCTGTATTAAGTCACCCTCACTCTGCTTCGATAGGCTTAGCTTCGTTATGCTTGGCAGTTAGCCTTAACAAGCTTAAGTTGCTTTTACTAGCTTGGCATGGTGATACCAGCATTACATAGCCTAGGGGAATTTTCTGTGGATTTCTCATGGTTTAAGGGAAAACTTAAACAGCTTCAATGTAAAAACAGTGATTTACAAAAGATGATTCGTCATTGAAAATAGTGACATGAGACGTTGCAAGGACACAAGCATCCCTTTAGGATGAAATCATCGCTGCCAGTATCGTCCCTGCTGTCCAGATGTTTTTCGCACACTTAGATCTTGTGCAAGTTAATCGTAAGGCCGCCAGCTTCATGTCATAGTAGCACTAGTTTCTACTTCTCCCGCTTAGTAGCACTGCTTGGAAAATAAAATTATTGACTGTGATAGCTCTGTAGCGGGAGCAACAGCCAGGTACAGAGCAAGTTTTTTGCATCGTTGCTCACATTAACTACAGATTACAGTGCCTGAAATATACCGCATTCTAATAGTATACGTGAACAGTCACTGCATTATTGCACACAATGCTTAAATCCATTTGATCTGTGAATTGGGTGAAATTCGGAAAAAGATGAAGGCCAATGCAGCTGGATTTCTTGGGCACCATGCAATCCTCACGCAGCAAGTAACCGCCGTAGCTCTAGTCTGGCCACCCCTTCCTTGTCCCCTTCATGCTTCTAGCACCGCCCCGCAGCCACTGCGGCAGCATAGCAAGCTCTCCCCGTAGCGTTACGGAGGAGCTCCATGAGCAGAAAATGCATTGACAGACTCTGCTTTAACATAGCTGGCACCTATATGTGGTCACATATATAGATGGTCATTTGAACATAAGGAAGATGTATGAGAAGATGTATGAGATGTACTTGTATGAGAAAAAAAATGACAGATCACGAAATATGACTTCTGATAAGCCCTCATAAAGAGATTATTCATTATTACAGGGGTGAGACAGCTGTGCATGTTGCGCAGATTTGATATGATTCTGTTTTCCTGCTCCAAACTGCTGCAAGACAGCCTGGAAAGCAAGTATTTTTATGCTCACGTCAGTTTCAATGGAGAAAAAAGTGAAGTCATGCAACGTGCATCGTGTGGTTGAATCTCGGGTGTCCGAGATTTGCTGCAGATGCTTTTATTTTTGTGTCAACGTACATTGCTGGGTGCAATCATCACAAATTAGCAAAGGGGAGTCTTCTTTTTTTTTATTTTGAAGGCGCAAATATTTCTGATTGCATTTATATTTGCCTTTCACGCATTGCGATTCATGTCTGTGCACCACAGCTGCCACGTGTGTATTTTTCTTCATTTGCACATAATCTGCATTTTGTGCATAATCAGAAGCCCAGAAAAGCACAATGTCAGCGCCCGGAATGCTATAACTGGTTTGGGCCTAGCGCCGATACTTTTCACAGTGTTTGTGGTTGCGAGATTGATGCTACTGGGATGTTTGTCAGTGTGCCTCAGAAGAATAGTGTGCCTCTGAAAGTAATCTAATGCCATTCGGAGGTCCTGCTTCACAGTCCTATGTGAGATTGATGTAATAAGCATGGTGCACCCAACTTCGAGAAGCGGAAACTCGGATGCAGCCAGCCACAAGAACTGCAAACAACAAAATTTTATTTTGCTAAAAGCGTTCTAAACAGGGGTGTGCAAATATTCGAATTTTTGGGTCTATTGAATCTCATTCAGCTTTTACTATTTGAAGTTTGTAATTAAGGGGCAAAACGGTGCTTTGTCTCATCACAATTAAGTGGCCCATACCCGCAAGTAGTACGGTAGTATGCTTTGCCACATAACACTCTTGTACAGCAGCAAAGCTAGCATATATGCTCAATGGCAAAGCTAGTGCTCCTGTATGGTGGCGACGCTAACACTCCCTTACTGCGGCAAAGCTAACGCTCGCGTACAGCACACAGCAGCAAAGATAGCACTCTGGTACTGCGGCGAAGCTAGCACTTGCGTACTGCGGCAAAGTTAGCACTCACACACAGCGATGAAGCTAGCACTCTACTGCGATGAAGCGAGCACCCCGGTACTGCGCGATAGTGAACATTTGCATAGTGTAGCAAAGCTAGGGCATGCATAAGCGTACAGCAGCGAAGCTAGCCCTCGGGTAACTTACGTAGTTCAGCGAAGCTAGTGCTCGTGTGCTGCGGCAGAGCTAAGACTTGCATACTGCAGCAGAGTTGGCACTCACATACTGCGTTACCCTCGCTGCTCGGATGTGGTCGAAAACTCAGATGTACAACCAACCACAGGAACCGCGAAGAATAAAATTTGATATCACTGTGGTGGAACAGTTCTCAAAAATCCTATCGCATTTGTAGAGCACACCTTTCATTGTGACAGCTTCCTGTAACTGTGGTAATATTTTCAAGGATATAAGCTTCTCAAGCTTTTTAACCCATTTTCCACTATTCAAAGTTTTTTGGAACTTTCGCCATTTAAGTGCAGCATTTGTGGACTTGAATTTCTCCTACCTTAACGAAACTTGGCATACTTATGCTCCAAGACATGTGGAATGCCATTCATCTACATGAAATTGGAGTATCTTCCATGATTAGTAGCCACCACATTATTGCAGTGTTAAATACACGGCAATGACTGGTGAAAAGCTCAGTTGAGCATCTTCCTAATGGTGTGAAGCCGAAAAATCTTGACGAGATCCAAAGTTACCACTCTCTCCTGACAAAAGAGAACACTAATTAACGTACAAGTGCCAGGGATCCTTCAGAAGCTAAATAAGAAAGTATAGAAAAAGTCAAAGCAGTAATTGGTAAAATCAAGTCAATGCTCATTACTAAAGGACTATAATGTGTCAACAGCTTTGGTGTAGTAAGAATTTTTATTAATTTTGAGAAGTGTACTGATTGCTGGCTGTGGAATAGATACTTGACTGCCTGGGCTGCTTCAAATGTGACTTTTTGAGCTCTTAAGACATCACTATAAATGTTGTGATCTGCTCCAAATCGAGATTCTCCTGTTCCAAAATGAACATTTTGCTGCTCCAAAAACCGCTCTCGAGGCTGTTTCTGCTCTCATCCATTATTAAAGCTACAAATAATGTTGTGCGTATAAATATAGTATGTACACAGAGAGTAGTTGGGATTGAGCCTTGGTGCACATGCAGTTACATGATCAGGACACTGATAATTTCACTCTTGTTATGGAGGAGGCAAGGCATGTATGGACTACTCACACTGCGGGGTTCATAGCTGCAAAAGTTGCAGGAAGCTCTCTTGTCCATGGGAAGATGGGCGGGCTGCTACTGCATGACATCTTTATGCCATCCTCTCTTATGCATAAACAATTATTTTTTTTGTTTGTCAACTTCCAGGTGGCCTGAGGTACAAGAGTTGCATAGTGCTGCCTGTGGATCGGGCCCACGATGTGCTGGGAGTAGTTGACACAACTGGCAAGCTCGAGTATGGTCAGGTGGGATGTTGAAAGTAGCAAAATTTTTTTATGACAGCCATTTTAGCATCCTTGTTGAGTAGACGGCATGGTTAGCACAGGACCGGTATTGGGGAAATATGTTGAGATGTCTTTGCCATGCAGTAGGCATAAACAGGGTGGTTGTGGTCATGTTCAAAAGACTATGCAGTGGATGAAAATAAAGGTTATGCAAGTCTTCTGGACTTTCAGAGCAAAAATTATGCACTCATGGCACAAGGTCATGCTATCTACCTATGGCTGGATTACAAATCTCTCTTGTTATTTTAGTGGGCCGCATTTCAAAGTGCCTTTGGCATGATCCTGCAACTGCCTATGTGGCTTCGGCAAAGCGGGCAGTTGCAAGAAAATAGTGTCGGTGTTTTAGATGTCCCAGTTACCAACCATTTGTACTCGTAGACCTTTAGCTATTTTGCGTTCATTCTAGTCAGAAGCCATTGTCCACATTTTAAATGTCATGTAGAAAAGAATATCTTAGGTGCCCAAAAATGTCAGAGAATTTGAGAATTACTAAATACACCTGGCAGTCTGTGATAATTAGGAGAGTGCTGTAGCACTTAAAGCTCTCACCAGTGTGGATGCCAGGTTTCTGCAGCATGTTTTGCTTAAGAAAACAGTCTCCTTCTGCTGGCTTTCTTTCTGTCACTGTACATTGTCCATTCCTTACTCTTCCCACTGGGGTTATTGTACACTATATAAAGTGTGGCTTGTCATCACAGCAGTTACCGTATTTACCCGCATAATTTGCACTGTCGCTTAATTTGTGCACCCCTGATATTTAGCCAACATTAAAAAAAATTTTTCCTCACGTATTTTGCGCTCTCCATCCCACCCGAACCAGCTCGCCGGCGTGTGTGCACGGACAGACTTTGGAGAGCCTCGCAGCCGTGCCCGTCGCTGCGCAGGTGAGCGCAGTCATACGCAAAAGGGGCTGTGAGTGTAGTGTCCCTTTTTCCAAGTCTTTTCTCCAGAAGCCCCTGGAGCCCAAAGTATGGTTGCTAGAATAAAAGCACGAGTGGGGGCCGGGGTAGCGCTGGCACACGCGCTATCCCGGCAGCCATCATCAGGTGGCTCGGGTTGTAAACCCTTCTACGTGAAGAGACTGAAAAGTATCCCTGGAGCTCCCGTATTCTCTTACACCAGCATTTTGGTGTGTTATGTGAGATATCGTATCCAAAACAGTTACCATATACCACACACTTACATTACACATTATTTCGTATGTGCTTTAAAAAAATCCGTGTAATTTGCGGACCCCGTTTTTGAATCTCTAAAATCGTGAAAAAAAGTGCGCAAATTACGCCAGTAAATACGGTATCCCCTTTCGGAATTTGCAGACAGGGATCTCTTCATTTGTTTTAAATGTCTCATGAACGAGCTGTTCTGTGAGCTGTTCTTGATAGGAAAGTTGTCATGACTTTTTGACACCTTCAGCAGCCAAGTGAATTCTTCCGCCAACTTTAATGGTTCACATGCAGATGGAGAGCTTCAGTCAGTGTAGTCGTCATTCTTGTTGATGGCCACCGCATACAGTGTAATGAGAGTCAGTGTCTTCTGATGCATCCGAGGACATTTCATGACTGTCTGAAGGAGGCACATAGTCCTTCACAGCACTCACTAGATCTATGCAAGTTTCACTCCTGTGCAGTCAGGAGAATGAAAAACTGATGTAATGAAGTGCTTTGCTTTTCATAACAAAATGTCTGTAGAACACCATGTATTTTTTACTTCCATACGATGAGGCAATTTTATCCGCAATTTTCATAACGAAGTTTCAGTTGCTGCAGCAGAAGAAGACATTCCGCTGATGGTGCCATTGGTCATATGGGCAAGCTCTGTGTAGTTTTTCTACATATTTTTCAAATTACACGCTGCTCAATAGAGTGGTTGCTGACGTGGAGCAGTGCCTCTTCCACCTACATTTAATTGGGTCATAAGATGCAACATGAATGCTCACCTCCTCTCCACCAGAGCGCGGTAGCGGGGAGCATGCTTGAGAGAGAGAGAGCAAACATGTATTTTAACAAAGTGAGGGATCTTCCTCGTAGGGTGGAGCCCTTAGTTCAGGGCCCCATTGGCTCGCGCCACTCCACGTGCTCGCTGTATCAGCCGACGCTGCTCCTGCGGCGCTGAGCTGGTCAGCGCAGTCTCCCAGGAGGAATGTGATGGTGATGGGATAGGGGAACAGCCCGGTGGACATGGGCATTCTCACGTGCAGTGATAAACTGTGGGCTCCGCTCCACAGTAGGGGCAGTATGAGGGATATTGTGTGGGATGAAAGAGGTGTAGGGTGAAGAGACATGGGAAGGAATTAGTCTGTAGTATAGAGGACTGGCGTATCAGAGGTACCATCGCCTAGAACGCGCATTAAAGCCTGAACCCTTGCACGTCTCCGGCCTTTATGACGGTCAGGATGCATATTTCGTGGAATCGGGGCCACCTTAATTTTGCTTCGAATCTCGAGTCCAAGGTTCTGGCGTTCTTGTAGCGCTTTGTTCGGCAGGGTGTATCCCAACCGGGAGAGAATATCAGTACCTTGCCGTGTTCGTTGGAGGCGTTGAATTTGATTGTTCAGGTGGCCTTCCACCAGTTCTCGGATCGTGTTGTGGACCCCAAGTCGCAGTAGGAGCTGCGTTGACGCGTATTGGGGTAGTCCCAGAGCCGCCTTTAGTGCCGTGCGAAAGAGGGCGTCCATCCTGTTCGTCTCAGTTTGAGTAAGGTTGTGGTAGAGAAGGTGGTAGGTGAGTCTGCTAATCACTAGAGCTTGCACAATTCGGAGGGTGTCTTTTTCGGGAAGCCCATGTCGGCGGTTTGTAATGCGCCTTATCATGTGCGTTACTTGGGCAATTTGCTGGCGTAGTAGTTGGACAGTATATGTAGCCTTGCCGTTGTGTTGGATGTGGAGCCCTAGTATACGAAGTCTATCTACCCTTGGAATTTGGTTGCCATTCAGATGCAAGGTCACGTCTGGCGGTTTGTCTGTCTTTTTCGTTTTTTGAACACGAGCAGAAGTTCCGATTTTTCAGCTGCGCAGGTGAGTCCTCCAGCAATGGCGTACCCTTGGACTACATTGACGGCTTCCTGTAGTGCATCTTGAACGGCGCCGTCCGACCCTTTTGTCACCCAGATTGTGACGTCATCGGCGTACAGCATGTGCTGCACATTCGGAAGTTGTTCCAGGAGCGGCGGTAGCTTTACCATGGCCACGTTGAACAGGGTGGGCGAGAGAACGGAACCCTGCGGAGTACCTCTGCCAGAAAGCTTTATTGTGTCTGACCGAATTTCACCAAGGCCAATGGTTGCTGTGCGGTCAGATAAGAAGGCTCGCACATAATTATAGGTGCGTTTACCGCATCGGGAGGAGGCAAGGTTCTTTAATATGAGGTCATGCGAGACGTTGTCGAATGCCCCTTTGAGGTCCAAGGCCAAAATTGCCCTCGTCTGCGCCGCACTTGGGCCATCCACAACATCTTCCTTAAGTTGTAGAAGTATATCTTGTGTAGACATATTTTTGCGATACCCAAACATGGTGTTAGGGAAGAACTCTCTCGCCTCAAGGTAGTCCTGCAGACGCATGAGAACAACGTGCTCGAAGAGTTTCCCGACAGACGAAGTCAGGGATATCGGTCGGAGATTTTGAAGGGACAAGGGTTTGCCAGGTTTTGGAATTAATGTGATGTCGGCGTGCCGCCATTCTTGAGGGAGGGTTCCATTTTTCCAATGCTGATTGTAGAAATTAGTGAGCTGCTGGATGGCCTGGTCGTCGACATTGCGTAGTGCAGTGTAATGGATGCCGTCTGCTCCAGGTGTTGTGTTTCGCCTTATGCCAATTAGAGCAGCCCTCACTTCTGCCTCTGTGATGTCTGCGTCCACCTCCGTGACTTCCTGATGTGGATAGTCTCTGTACTCCGGTCGACGACCTGTAGCTATGTATCTATGCTGCAGTGTTTGGAGTAGGGCGCCGTCATCTATTTGTTCTTTATGAAGAAGAGTGCGGATGGTATTAGTTGTGTGCGTTTTGGTGTGTGTTGGGTTGAGTAGTGCACGGAGGATAGACCATGTTTTAGATGTGCTCAGCGTGCCGTTGAGCCGGTCGCAGAGGTTGTGCCAACTGTTGTTGGTGAGGGTAGCAGCGTATTCTTTCGCTTCAGCCGTGATACGTGCAATCCTTTGTTTTAGCTTGCGGTTGTGCTGCTGCCTCTTCCACCGTTTGACAAGACCTCTGCGAGCCTCCCATAGGTGAAGTAGGTGGCTGTCCACTTCCGGCGTGTTCGTTGTTGTTGTCACTTGTTTAGTTGCAGCTTTGTAGTCTGCCTGTAGGTTTTGAATCCATTGACATAGTGAGGGCGCATCACTTTGACTGGACGTGAGCCTCTTTTGTCGAAAAGCCTCCCAATTCGTAATTTTGATTACACACCCTGGAATGCGAGTCGCGGCCAGCTGGACTTCGTGGCCAAAATGCTATGGTCGCTACCCAAGTTCTCCATCATGTTATTCCATGAGCATTGAGTCAGCCCTCTGACCATCGTTAGGTCGGGACATGAATCTCTGCTGACGCTATTGCCTGTTCTGGTAGGGGTGTGAGGTTCCGTTAAAAGAGTTAATATATGAAGGGCCATGACGTGGGCTAGCCGGCGGCCTTTCAGAGATTCTGTTTGGTACCCCCATGCTGGATGGTAAGCATTGAAATCGCCAAGAATAATCAGCTTTTTCGCTTGCTTGCTTGCAGCTGCAAAAAGCTGCCCGAAGTCGTCCTGTCTTGATTTCGGTGCACTGTAGATGTTTAGCAAGAACAAGCTTGTTTGGGATCGAGCTCTCGGTACTATTTCTAAGAGTACATGTGGAATGTTGGAGCTGTCTAGTGTGTGCTCGACCACTGTGATGTGCTTGGATACAAGGGTCGTTGCTAAATGCGGTTTGGTGGTGTCATATTTATCTGTGTAAGCGTTGTAGCCACTAAGAGAGGGAGTGCAGTGCACTTCTTGAAGCGCGATGACATCTGGTGGGTGGGGCTTTGTGGCGATGAATTGTGTGAGTTTCCCGCGCTTCCTTCGGTATCCTCTACAATTCCACTGCCACACTCGGAAGGGTGCCGTAGCGTGTTTCTCAGGTTTGCTGGCCATGATTATGTTGCGTCGCGACTGCAGCGGGTCCCACGAAGAAGCAGCGGAAAACATGACGGGTGGCCGGCAGGGACGCCAGCTAGCCACGAACGCAACGGTGGGGCGCAGGGCGCCGAAGAAGAACAACTCGCTCCGCGGCTTACACACACACTGTTTATTTACACCCTACACGTACGCCTCTAAAGCGCCCCTCACGGCGCATCATCAACGGTGCCAAGCGAGGCGCCACCCGGCAACGCAAGCACGCAAACCGAAACAGAAACTAGTGCAGTCGCGACACAACATCATCCCCTCCTCGAAAGAACGTTCCTGCAGTACTCGCGATGCACAAGACAAAAGAATTCACACCATTCTCCGCACACATGTGCGGATGTAAAAGATTTTTCACAGCGTGCACACTGCTACGCATTGAAAGAATACACATGACACTAGGATGAACACAATGTTTTCATGAATGCAAGTCTGAACGTACTAATTTATGTAATATAATCTGCAAAGCGGCTTGGCTTATTCCGCTTCCTCCTGGAGCGGCGCCTTTGAGAAGGACTAGGCCTTTGAGAAGAACTAGGTGATTGTGGTTCCTGATCACCTAAACTCGGAGACGAAACATCAAGACTCGTAGGAAGAGGTGACGGCCCTGACCCAGAACTTGAGTTCGCAGCTTCATCACCTGGGCTCACAGACTCAGCTAAAGCTTGACTTTCTGGAACAGAGTCCGATTCAACGGCCTCAGCCGCTTGTGAAGGTTCAATATGAACTGCTTCGCTTGGTGTAGATGTACCAGCTACACCGTCTGGGAAATCCTCCCCCCCTGCAGAAGAAGTGTTGGTACATGGAGGCCACATGTAGTAATCCGGCGTGTAAGGAGAAGACGTGAAAGACAAGTGACGGGAAGAAGTTTTTGGCGTTGAAGCCGAATCCGTATGGAAAATGACAATGCGAGAAGCGTTCCATACGCTGCCATCACTTAATCGAAAAGATGTGGGACTAACTTGTTCTGAAACTTTGTATGGGCCTCGGTACTTGGGACGTTTCCCTGGAACTCGGACCTTCACTGTGTCGCCAACTTGAACTTTAGATGGCTTAGCACCTCGACGATTGTCCACATAGTGCCTCATAGCTTGTTGACGAGAAAGGACTCTGTTACGAATGTGCTCATGCGAGAGCGCTCGTGTATTGCGATGCAAGGAAACGATGTCAAGAGCAACTCGGGGTTGCCGACCGTGAAGCAGTTGCGCAGGAGACACCCCAGTGGTGCCCTGCGGTGTAAACCTGTAAGAAGCTAAGCATTCAGTCAAAACTTGCTTAAGGGAACGCTGTTCCAAATGAGCGATTTGAATGTGTTCTTTCAGAACACGATTGAAACGCTCGATTTGACCATTCGATTGCGGATAAAAGACTGACGAGTTCAAATGCTGAATGCGGCGTTGCGACAGAAAAGTCTCGAACTGGAGAGACTGAAATTGCGGACCATTGTCCGTTACTATTGCATCAGGAAAACCTTCTCGGCTGAAAATGGAAGAGAGGAATTCAATAATAGCTGCAGAAGTGACTGTAGGCGTGAAACAAATTTCAGGCCACTTAGAATGATAATCAATGACAGAAATAATGAACCGCGCATTTTGCGGGACATTGTGCAAAGGACCAATGATATCCATGCCGAGTTTTTGCCACGGTTGATCAGGCCACGGAACAGGTTGCATGGGAGCGAATGAAGGTTTGGCTGACTTGTCAGCCGCCTGACATATGTGGCAGTTGTAGACTGCCTGTTCGACCTGCTTGTCTAAGGCGGGCCACCAGTACCTATCCCGAAGGTTCTGCTTTGTGCGAACTATGCCTGGATGAGACTCGTGTGCAAGCTGTATTAGCTTGTTACGGAAAGAAGCAGGGGGAATCACGCGTTCATCGCGGAAAAGCAAGTCCTCGACACAAGACAGTTCCTGTCGGACTGCGAAGTAAGGCAAGAATTCAGAAGCAAGAGCACATTTGGAAGGCCATCCTTCACGTAAATATTTAAGAACTTGAGACAAAGTGGAATCTGCGGCAGTGGCTACCTGAAGCTCGGCTTTAGTGATGCAAGAAGTAACTAAGGAAACTATTTCCTCATCACGCTCTTCAGTAACTGGTATCTGAAGAGGAAGGCGCGACAGAGCGTCTGCAACCACATTATTTGCACCTTTACAATATTGCACACTGAAGTTGTAATACATCAGTCGAGAACACCAGCGAGAAATTCGGATGGGGCGCCGGCCTTCAGATCCTGCAGAAAGAAGAGCAACTAGTGCTTGATGATCTGTGCGCAAAGTAAAGTGCCGGCCCCACAGATACACATGCCATTTTTCACAAGCAAAAAGACAAGCGAGAGCTTCACGCTCTCCTGCTGAGTACCTGCGCTCGGCAGGGGACAATGTGCGTGATGCAAAAGCAATGGTGATCAGTTGATCACCTAGCTGTTGTTGAAACACTGCTCCGAGTCCAACATCGGATGCATCAGTCGTGATGACAATGGGCAGCTTCTCATTGAAGATACTGACAACTGGCTTCGAGGCCAGGATTGACTTAATTCGAATGAAGCTCCGCTCAGCTTCAGCTGACCAGTTAAAAGGCTGTCCCTGTCGAAGTAAGGTACGCAGTGGTTCAACCACATCGGCATAGTGAGACACAAACTTGGCATAGTAACCAACAAGACCTAAGAAGGATTGCAAAGTTTTGACATCAGTAGGCCGCGGCGCGTTAACAATGGCCTGGACTTTTGATTCAACAGGTGTTAGCCCGCGGGAACTGACATTGTGTCCCAGGAATTGCAGCTCACTGACAGCAAAAATACACTTATTATTAAGTTTCATGCCACATTCGCTGATACGAGTAAGAACAGTATGCAAGTTAGCGTCATGCTCTTCGCGGCTTCGGCCCCATACCAAAATGTCATCCAAGTAACACAGCGCGCCACTACAACCCTTAAGAATTATTGACATCATTTTCTGGAACACAGCAGGGGCAGATGCAAGCCCGAAACACACGCGGCGAAAACGAAACAAGCCTTCGTGCGAAATGAAAGTGGTTAAGTCTCTACTGCATTCAGACAGTTCAACCTGGTGATAAGCGGACGCGAGGTCCAACTTGGAAAAGCATACCGCGCCGGACAGTTGATGAAAGAGTTCCTCGATGTGCGGAAGAGGAAACCCGTCGATGATGATCGCCTTGTTTGGTTCTCGAAGGTCCACGCACAGGCGAATGGATCCATCCTTTTTCTTGACGACAACCAGCGGGGAGACCCAGTCGGAAGCAGAGACAGGCTCGATGATTCCGTTGGCTTGAAGACGGGCTAGTTCTGCCGATACTTGCTCACGAAGCAGTAGAGGAATACGGCGCAGTTTAGCACGCACTGGGCACACACTAGGTCGACGCGTCACTTTATGCACGAAACCACGTACACAACCCAGTTCACGGGTGAACAGGTGACGAAATGCAGAAGGCGCGTTGGCCGGAAGATCCTGTTGAATGTCGACTTGGGCACATGTCATAGATGCTCCGAGGATATTTATGGATAATGCCTTAATGGCATCACGTCCCAGCAACGAGCTGCCATTGGCAGTGACGTAAAAAGTGATCAATGCAGTGCGACTGCGATACGAAACCTGGGCAGTGAAATGACCCAAATTATCAACTGTGCCCTTAGAATAAGTTTGTAAGACGATGTAAGAAGGCAAGAGCCGAATGCCGGAAAGCTGACTATAAAAGTCAGCAGCACTTATTAAAGAAACTGAAGCACCTGTGTCTACCAGAAAAGACAAGGGGACATCGCCCACTGAAGCAATGATGCTCAGCTCGGAAGTTGCGTTGAGACCATCCACGTTTAGGACAGTGACCGTATTGGTCTGCGCGGTAGCACTCAACGAAGCGGACGAAGAAGCTGCATCAGGACGAAGTGCAAGAAGAGAATTGCAGACCTTTTGAAAATGGCCAACTTCGCCGCACGCCGAACAAGTGCGGTTCCGAGCAGGACATTGTGGAAAATTGGCTAAATGGCGGGTAGACCCGCAGCGAAAACAATGTGGCGTCGAAAAAGGCGCTGAAGGACCTTGAAATGAGCCGAAAGCTCGCTCTTGCCCAGAAAAGGAGAAATTCGACGATGCTGAGTCGCCATATCGCCGGCTTCCTCGGCCCCGCGACGCGGAGGATCCGCCATGTTGAGGACCGCCATAGGAATGTGCAGGCGGGCGGCCATGTTGACCGCCGCGTTGAAACTGGGAAGATGGACGGCCATGTTTCCCGCCACGCCGAACCGATGAAGAAGGGCCGCCATCTTGACAAGACGCGCTGGACAAAGAATGGGCGCCTTGCTGCCCCGCAGCGGAAAGCTGCTGTACAGAATGTGGAGCAAACTGCTCCAACTGGACGCGAACGAGCTCATCCTCCCGCGCAATTGAAATGGCTTCAGCCAAGGATATGGAGGAGCCTTTTTGCAGAAGGCGACAGCGTACGTTTTGCGACGCTATGCCGGTGAACAGTTGATGACGAATCATTTCGCTTTCAAGCGCGCCGAAGTTGCACGACGCGGCGAGCGTTTGAAGACTGATGATGAAATCTGCAACAGGCTCGCCGGGAAGTTGTCGGCGTTCTTGAAACTTGAGGCGTGCGACGTATTCGCACGTAGCGTCCCTGAAGTGCGCGTCGAATAAGGCGATGGCATCTTTGAAAACGTCGGCAGACGCTGGCGTCGCCGACGCGTTAGCGGCGTCCAATGTATAGAAGAGCTTCAGGCCGGCGTGGCCCAACGCGTTGAGCAGGAGGGCCTTGCGACGCTCGGGCTTGCTGGCATCCTCGCCAGCCGCGTCTGCATACGCCTGGAAAATTAATTTCCAGTCAGACCACGGGATTGAAGGGTCCCCGGGCGTAGCCAGAAATAAAGGCGGAGGAATGGCAGACGCCATCTCAGGGCAAGCAGTGAGGAGGCGGAAAATAGCAAAATGCCCTCAACGAGTGTTCGACGAAGGCGAAGAAGAGCAACAGACGCAGCGTTCACCATGCAAGAACAAAGCACGGTTGTTAGGCCTCGCGAAGGAGCGCGGGAAAGGCAGGAAAGCGAAGAATGCGTTGCAGTAACGGTTCTCACCGTTGTCTCGTCGCCATTTGTTGCGTCGCGACTGCAGCGGGTCCCACGAAGAAGCAGCGGAAAACATGACGGGTGGCCGGCAGGGACGCCAGCTAGCCACGAACGCAACGGTGGGGCGCAGGGCGCCGAAGAAGAACAACTCGCTCCGCGGCTTACACACACACTGTTTATTTACACCCTACACGTACGCCTCTAAAGCGCCCCTCACGGCGCATCATCAACGGTGCCAAGCGAGGCGCCACCCGGCAACGCAAGCACGCAAACCGAAACAGAAACTAGTGCAGTCGCGACACAACAGATTATTCGATGGTGTATCTCTGGTGAGGGCTTGAGCAGTGAGGGTCTGTGTGCTAGAACGGACCGGACGGGCATAGGGGTGTGACCTGCGTGGATCTCGAGAGGAGTTAGTGTCATGTGGCAGGCAGTCAGCCTGCTGGCAGAGAGAAGCATTAATGAACTGCTTCATTTCATTCATGGCCTGTTTTATGACCTCTTGCAGCATGTGCTTCACATCAGCCATAATCTTTTCTTTTAATTTTTGCATCTCTGCTCGCAAAGCTGTTCCCATTTCTTCTATCATTTCTCGCACCTCTCGTTTTGGGCAGTAGTTGTGAGTGGCTGGCTTGTCAACCGTGGGTGTAGGAGTCTCAGTGTGTGTAATAGCATGTGCGTGAAGCGGTGCGATTTGTGTTTGGTGCGATGAAAGTGATGAACGGGATGAAAGAGGTGGAAACTGCGCTGACCAACTCACGGACGTTGTCGTCGCGTCAGTGCTGGAGGCCTCCACTGTCGCCTTTTCTGTTTGATGCTGCGATGTCTTCGTCCAAGCGACCTGAGGTTGTTTCAGATGTTGATGCTGGTTACGGTTGTTAACGCGGCTGGCAGAATGACTCCGGCCACGCGGGTGCTTGTGGTTCCCCAAATGGCTGCGGCCCCGGGACCTGCTGCGACCCTTGGAGTGGCTGCGGCTTCGGTTGCGGGAGCGGTGAGGTGTTGCGGCTGTACTGTTCGGTGCCTCTAGGTTGAACGACATCACCTTGCCGGGCTGTCCCTTCTCTTGAGGTAGATTCGCCGCCATTCGCTTCTGCTCTCGGCATACGTGGCTCTTGTTAAAGGGTTTCCTTTGCCTGGCTGGGCACCGGGAGTCAGTGGCGGGATGTTCTCCACCACAGGTAATGCATTTCGGTGTGCATTCATGATTTTCTGGAGGGCTGGGACTGCCACATGCTGCACATCGGGGTTTGTCGGGAGAACAGCATTGTGTTATACAACTTGTATATTTTGCACTGTACAAATGCCAACATAGCCCATATTGGTGTTAATTGCTGAGTGTGAGTGACAAGAATGTCTAGCCTTAGAAGTGGTGCTGCAAAACACAACAGGATCTCACTTGCAAGAGATAAGAATCATTCAGAAAACTGACATCACCCATGACTCTTTAATCTAGCTAGTTGTCCCGATCAGTAAGAAAGGGGGTCTTTTTTTGGGAAGAGCTTGGCTCATCACTCCTTACCACATTGTTTTGTATGCATTTCTTTAGGCTCCATGCATGACATATTACCATTGTGATGAGGACTGTGATGGTGCTTCAAAGGGGTGCTTGCACAAAAAATTTTGTTTGACTTTTTTTTGTGATGATATGTAGCAGGGGACCTGTTGATCATAACACAACACATCAGTTGCTCCAGCGCATGACAAATAATTAGTTGAGGCCTATTTATCACTGACTTGTTTCAGTTTTGGTTTGGCAGATCTTCAAAAACGACAGGGCACCGGGTGCAACTGCACCACCTAGCATTCGCAGTGGGGTAAACAAGTTTGACCACGTGAACATACAGAACTGTGATGCATGTCTGCAGGACCTCCAATGCGTGCTCGTTTTGTTTCACCTGTCTCGTGTCCTGCATGTTGTGGTCGTTGTCGCTGTCATCAAGGTTGGGTGTCAGTGATTTTTCTGGGAGCCCACTGGCAGTCGCAGTGAGCAGGCAATGGTGGCTATGACCATCATCGTTGCTAGCTGTACTGCTTGGAGCTTGCCTGCCGTGGTGACGCTGCGGAAGTTGAGAGTCCCCTTGGGGCAACCTGTGCTATTGTCGATGTCGCGAGGTACGGCGTTTGGTGCTCTATTGCGCACGCGAACTTCAATATTCATTTAAAATACCTTCTGAGCTCTGTTTGCTGTTCAGAGTTGGTAGATGACTGGTGCATGTCCACAAAAACCACTTCTGCAGGACATCTCAGCAGCGAAATTTTGGTGTCAGTGCTCCTTTAAGTCATGATTGCCAGATCCTCGGTATAGCAAATTTGTTTTTTGTAAGCATTATTGAAATGAGTTTGTTTCTTACTGACGTTATTACAACTTTCTCATGACATTTTTATGTGAATGATAATCCTTCAGTGACAATATGTTGCATAAAAGACCAAATTGCAATTTAACGAAGTTTCAATAAACAAAGCAAATTGCCAATTATATCAAATTCATCCACAAATTGTGTTCAGGAATCCTTTCTAGGGCATTTGAAAAAGTGTTGCGCTTCTTTGGACAAAAGAACAACATATTGTTGGCACATGTTGCCAAGAAATGGTGCAAAGCATCTAAACCTGAGAATGTGGTCTTTGTCGGGCACCTCCCAACATGTGACCGTAGTCATTTTTGCAGGGTGGCATCGGTCAAACACATTGCTGCAAAAGGTTAAATAAGCAGAAATGGTACAGCTCATACTTCTTAGTCCAGAGTTTAAAAAACACAAATATAGCTCAGACCACTTAAAATGTAACTGGTTGCGATACAGGGCCAGCTATAATAATTTTTTCTGACTCCTGTTCACTCTGTCGTAAAACTCTCATATTTACGTGATTGTTACAAGAGGGTTGAATTTACAGCATAATAAAAAAAAAATGACCACACGAGGTGAATGGAAAAAGAAATTGTACCTCTATTCAATCAATACAACTTAGAATGATGGGATCAGTCTTCGGCACCATCCTCAGACGATGAATAACTTTCCTAGACGCGGTTTTTTTCCAAAATTTTTGGAGGTGCGTCTTATACAACGGTGCGTCTTATACGTACTTTTTTTTGTAGTTCTTTTGGGAGAAACTCGTGTTGATGCTGATGAGTTTTTTTTAACGACTAGAGCAGTACGACGCGAATGATGCGTCATAATTATAATAACGAAGACTCAACGTGCCGGTACTACAGTTCCACAACAATACCAAAGTACATAAAACGGAAAAATAAAAAAGAAGTATGTCGTGTAATAACGTGTAATATAGTGCAACTAGCGCTGTAACTCTTTTGGATACGATCTAACGTAACACTGCAAAACGTACGGCTGCTCCAGGGAAGGCGCAGCACGTAGAAGTGTTTAGGAGCCGCTGATGGCTGCCAAGATAGCGCTATCTCGGCAGCCGACAGCCGAGCGACACTACGCCCCCCCCCCCCCCCCCGCGTCTTTTCATGCTCGTTAAAGACGGGCGGGGCCTTTCCTCCCCGCATCGACAGCAGGTGTCCCGATCGGGGTGATGTTATCACATCGGCCCTCGGACCGACGGAGATAGGCCGGGCTCGTTTGATCTCTGCTTCAGCCGTTTTCTTCGCCCCCACTCGCATGCTTTTATTCTAGCGACCGTACTTTGGGCTTCGGCGACTTCCGGAGAAAATTGGAAAAAGGGGCATCGAACTCGCAGCCCCTTTTGCGTATGACTGCGCTCGCCTGCGCAGCAGGGCCGCGGCCGCGCGGCTGTCGGTCCGTGCGTGCGCGCCAGCGAGCTGGGAACGTGGAGCGCAAAATATGCGGTTTTTTTTTTCTCGCAAGTTTGGTGTAGTAGAAGTTTTCTTACGGACTAGTGCTCAGAAACGTAAGTACGGCATTTTACAAGGCTCGCTCAACCCCACGTTATGAAGTTTCTTAGCGGGAAGTGAGTGAATATAGGTGCGTATTATACACCGGTGCGTCTTATATATTAATTTTTGCATGCAAACTTGCGAAAACTGGGGGGTGCGTCTTATACAACGGTGCGTCTTATACACCGGAAAATACGGTACCTAGTCCTTTATGCCGTCAATGTCATTTGAAATGGAGCACTTCTTAAACAATTGCACAATCATGCCATGCAGCAGACAGTACCAGGCAGCCGACACACAGTCCTCTTCCTTCCAGTCACTGTAGAATTTCCTTATTCTGTCTTTAAACATGTTGCTTAAACAAACATCTAAAGGCTGGAGAATGGGGGCCATTCCTCCAGGAATCACCACAATGTTTGTGCCGGTCTCAGTCAGCTTTTTCTTTTTCAGGTGTCAGCTGCCTGTGATACTAGCCAAACAGAATGATCGAGGTAGGGTGGAGAAGTGCGCCTGGACATTGACACCACACTGTTTTAATCCACTCGATTACAAGGGGCTAGTGAATCAATCCCTGTTTGTGGGAGTGCACAACCACATTTTTCTGGAAGGTTTCCGTGGGAATAGTTTTCCATAAGAAAATGTATGGCAGCAACTTCTGACCACCAGCATGCATAATGGTCGGTCGTGTTTTTCATTCCCTGTGGTCCTAATGTGGACCTCTGGTGTGCCAGCTTTGTCCACAGTCACCAAACTTGGCATGTGAAAGTAGACTGCAGTGTGGTAATCACTCCTTATGTGCACCGGTGGCATGTTTGTTGAGTGGCGAAGGGTTATAAGTAAGGCTCCATGTTTTTGGAATGAACTTTTCTTGAAAGTGAGAGGGTGTTTTTCAGAGTTTACATTTTTCACAGAAGTTCGGTGTTTATCGAGTTTATTCATAAATTCTCTATTCTGAAAAATTCGGAGATTACTGTTGCATTATTCTCAATACCGAAGAATCTTAGATCAATTGATATCTGAATACAAAACCATCAGGACACATGAAGCGTATTTTAATTTCTCTGGAAGGTTTGAATGCAACGACATATACACTCGAAACTCGTTATAATGAATCGAAGTGAGACACAGAATTACTTCGTTATATCATATTATTTTGTTATAACCATGATTGCTCTAAGACTGCAATATTTACGAATTGGGTGCAAAAATATCAACATCCAAATAATGAGACAGTGCTGTGGATTGCGGTAAAGCGACGCACGTGATGAAATGCTCATCAGTACCGTGATGAGTACCATGATTTGCACGGTACTCATCAGTATTGTGCAGATCAGTAGCCAGCATGACATTCCGCATTCTATCGTAATGCGATTGTCTTTCGTATCTGTTTAGTGTGCGTCTCGTCCTCGTTACCGGGAAACAGGAGAAACAGCGACTCTATCGCACAGACAGCAGAGAAACTACGCTCGTCATGATCAAGCAGCACGTGGCAGACTACCAAGCACACTGTCTTCGCCACTACAATGCACACAATGACTAGGCCAACGAATGCCACCTTGTCGGTGCCGGCTTCCAGTTCTCAAGGTTGCTATGCTGCCGATGCACTCCCGGAGCCCATGTCCAGCCGCATTAGCTTTCAATAGCACTAGCAAACGACTGTATCGAAAGAAGTAGATGCACTATTTCCTTGCCACTGCACGCAAGCAACGGCACACTATCATGTTTGTCCCTCATATCTTTACCGCCGGCAGTCTGAATGCGCAGTTAGCATGACCTCAGAGGTTGCATCACGGCGATCTTGTGGGTCATGCTTTGATAGCTAGCTGCTGTGATAAAAATAGAAAAAAAGGCGGGCACAGCAAGTCAGAACTGCAACAGGATGGAGGAAGCAACAGTACGTATCGGTGTGTGCTGCTGCTTGCGTGTGGCTACGTGCAGGAATGTGCAGCAGTTTCAACTAGCTGCGGGATTTTTGAATCTCCACTCCAAACACCAGGGGAGGCGATATTTTTGATGTGAACGTGAAAATTTTTGGTTTTGGAAACAGTTTTATTTCGTTGGTGAAAACGTCAAGTTCACTTCTTTATTTACTTAATTTATTTACTTTGTTATATCCATTATTTCATTATATCCCATTAGCTATAACGAGGTTCGAGCGTACATGCAAGCAAAGTAATTTAATACAAAATGCCTTCATTTGTGAGTTTCACAACCTTAATTTAAAGCTTGTTGTATAAGACTCAGGCACACATTGTAGGGTTGCTGTCAGTGATGGAAGCGCGCTCCTTTCGGTTGATGGTTCTGAGCTCTGATATCGCGCTTACAATGTTTGCGCTAGAAACAGGAAAAGCCAGAAGACACAGCATGGCGCGAGAAAGCACTGGCCACTGGGCAATGTGGAGTTTCCAAAACAACTGGGTTCAACGATATAACAGTTAAACCTGGATATAACGAAATTGACAAATTTCCGGAAAACTTTGTTATAAAGAAGGTTTCGTTATATGAGGGCTCGGTACGAAAATTCGAAAAAAGAAACGCTTAAGTAAGCAAAAAGGTAACAGATGGCAGAGCCCACGCAAAACATCTGTTTTGGATGAGAAAACATTTACAGCTGAGACCGCCTATAATGTGACTGCTTATAGTGAAGGACCGGCTATAATGCAGTTATTTCTGACCTCTGTTTACCCTCCCATAGAACCTAATGTATATGCATACCACTTATTGTGCAGCCCTGCTTAGATGCTGCTGCCGGGAAATCCCGCAGACAGCTGAGGTAGGGAGCATGCATCACAAAAGAAGTGTGCCGCTCGAAAAGAGCGGAGCAAATCGCCATGGAGGAGGAAGGAGCACGAAACGAATGAAGAATGAGTGGAGGGAAAAAAGAAGGCCGTGGCGTGTTGTGTGTGCAACCTCTGAGGATAGGATTTCCAAGGCGACAGAAAAGGCTGCTATGGCCGTTTGTCAGATGCGAATGCTCCGCACGGAATGCGCGCCCTTGTCCTCCAGTTTACTGCTGTTTGTCTCCACTTCTTTTTTAATCATTTCATGCGCGCCACCCTTGAATCATGCTGTGAGCGCGATTTCCTGTGCACCCGATCCCTGTGTTGTCAAGGGTAAGCTTGCACCATAGTCCTTCAATACTTTTTACTGGTCACGAAACTTCTCCGTCACTCTATGGGAGAGCTTTGTGTGCTGCCGACTTTGACCACGGGACGGCGCCACCGGTGCTAAGAAGGCGCTCATCGAGGCCTGCGAGGCAATGGCGTGATGTGTTGGCTCCGTTGGCGTCGTGTTTTATCGCTAATGTGCAGTGCTTTCTGTGCCTTTACCGTTTTGAATATTATGAATAGTTAGCGGCAGCTCGGCAGACAGTGCTGATGACGTGCTGTGCATCGAATTGACACCCCGGCTACAGAGGAACGGTCGAAAAAGAGTCGTTCGCGTTGCCCAGTGACCCCCAAAGTCGAGAGAAGTGGAAACGAGCGTTACTGCATCAGGAAACGGGTACGCTCTCGTTTAGTTCACCGAACGTTCGCTTTTGCGAAAGACATTTCGATAAGGAGGACATCATTCGTAAAGATGAGCACGTTATACAGGGCATCTATCTAAACCTCATCTATTTTTAGTACTGCGATAATTGTTCTCCCCTGCTTCTAGAATGTGTTGCGAGCGTAATCATGCATATTAGTTTATATTTCTGCACCTGTATGTATACCTTCTTCAGTTACGTTTTGAAAATAAAATGCTTACAGCCTACAACGAGTTGTTTGTTATGAAAATATAAAGTATTTGGAGCCTACTGGTTTTTACTGAAGTTCTAAAACGTTTTAATGATTAGTAGGTCAATCAGCCGCACAAGACATTTCTTTGATATTTGAAGTGAAAGGAGCTGTTGTACAGCATGACTGTGAAATACCTTGAACAATCTCTTGGCACTTTACAGCGTGCGGGGGCCCTTAGACATTCGCAAAAAAAAAAAAACACGTGTGGTTCTTCAAAGCGCCCATAAGCCTGAGTACACAAGTGTTTTTGCGCTTCGTTCCCTTCGAAATGCGAGCGTTGTGGCCAGGCATGTTTAGCAGCACACCTTAACTCCTAAGCCGCCGGGGCGAGTAATGATTGACTGATGGGGTTTCATGTTTCAAAAGCAGCTGTGGTTATCAGAGACACGCCGTCGTTGAGGGCTCCGGGGTAACTTCGACCACCTGGGGTTCTTTCACGTGCACCTAGCTCTAAGTACACGGGCCTCAACATTTCGCCTCCATCGAAATGCGGCCGCCGCGACCGGGATTTGATCCCGCGACCTTCGGATCTGCAGCCGAGTGCCATAACCACTAGACCACCTTGACGGGCCAGCATCAGTGTTTTCGCCTGTGTGCAGTTTCTACAGTAATGTTGTTACATTTGCTTAAGAGTTTTGTATATACAGTCGCCCCGAGACACAGAAACCAGCGACACGCGGGCGACCAATATTTTTTTTCCTCTAACGCAGCATTTTTAATGCCGAGCGTCGGTGCCACACGGTAATGTACCGGAAAGTAATTTTTGACTCAGTCATGCACATTGTGAACAATTTAGGCGAAGTATTTTTTCAAAGCATGGATACATCGTCTAGAGAAAGCACCGGCCGTCACGTAAGTTGCGCGCGTCAATACATTTCTCGGCAAAAGAGGCGTGAAGCACGCCCGTCTCCGACGGTACATACGGCTGCGCACTGGCAGTGCTGGTCCTGGTCCCAGATATTCCGCTTGCGTCGGCAACAGTCTCGAAGAAAATTAAGAGCGTCAAAAAAAAAGGGCATTGCCAGAGTCAGTGTTTGCTGAATCGGTGTAGCACACGTGACTGCAAGCCGATTTCGCCACGACCGAAAGCAAAGGAACACCGCCGCTACGCACAGGTACGAGTACGCTGCCTGTAAGCAAATGGAGACCGGGATATGAAACTCCCCTGAAAGACATCCGCGAAGTCACCAGAGCGAGTCTCCGCCTGGGAAACCTCGTAACGCACCAAAAACGCGCCGTTTAAGCAGCTGCGATGAAAGCCTACTTGGCCTTCTTGACTGCCGTGGCGCCCCTGGCGGGAGGTTCCGTTGCTATACCAAACTTGGCCTGAAGTTTCGTGACCAGTAAAAGGTATTGAGGGACTATGCTTACCCTCAGGTGCGCCGCCCGCGACCCCACGAGCTAGGCCTATCAAGCGCTGTCACCTAGTGTCAGGTTAGTGAAATGAAGCGCAGAGATTTGTGTAGTAACCAAAGAGTGGTGCTGCCAGCACATCGAAAAAAAAAACAAATAAAAACTTGTTTTTTTCTCTTTCTCTCTTAAGCCGGCCCGGCTTGGCCACATGTGGAAAAGGAGGGTGCCGGCTTGGCTGGCTAGGCCAGCTGCAGCAAGCGGCGGGATCAGGTTTCAAGTGAGAGGGAAAGGACACGCCCGCGGCGGCAGGATGACCCGGTCGAGGGATTCAGGCGTGCCTTCGAGCGCGCTAAACACGACGCCGCTGCTTTGCAGTCCATTGCGGCGGAGAAGGTGCTTCCGATTGTTGATCGTGCAAAAGTGACAAAATTTGGGGCAAAATCCCTAGGTTGTCTTTGGAGAATATTCGTTATTTTGAGGGTGTCTCCTGCTGCCACTTCGTTACGTAGAGTTCTCAAATATATGTGCTTCTATGGAGTAACAGCGGGGAATAGAAATACTTTGTTATATCCAGGAATTCGTTATATGGAGGTTTGTTATAAGCAGGTTTAACTGTACATATTTCATAGCACTGATAATTTGCACAGTCACCCAGAAGCTGGCTCATGTCGCGAGTTTCAAGAAGCACTAACCTAAAAATAGGCACATAGGTTTCGAACGCAGGGGTAGGTGATGCTTCACATATGGATTCACAATTTGAACACAGTACCAAAACGATTCTTTGATGTACTGGAGTTGATTGCAAAGGCTCCTCTCAACTGTCTGTCTCCATATTTCAGTGACAGCGGCATAGTATCTATGAAAGGCTGCGACAGACGTTGAGCAGTCAATCTTGTTGAAGATGTCGAACAGACTTGTGACATTCGATGTGAAGACTGCAGATGCGTCGAACCATTGACTTAGGAGTGTGTGCAAATGAACCCCCAGTAAGGGGTAAACTTGGTGTAACAGGGTGCTTTCTGCCTAAAGTTCCTTAATGGTTGAGAGCATAGCACATGAATTTGTCTTCAGAAACCTCATCTTCATGAGCAAGTCGTGCAGAGCTTCAGGTGAAGAAATAAGCCTTGAGCTTCTCAGACTTCATTCCCTTGGCTTAGTCTGTTCTTAAGAAAGACAAAATGACACACACTAGTAGTCCAGAATGTCCTCTAAAGCACATAAAAAGAGAACCAATTTGATGGACATACAGTTTTCAGCAACTTGATGGCCATGTCCATGGCCACGCATAAGACCTTAAACGAGCTTGTCCTAGTTGCCTTCTCCAGAGTGTTGCTAAGGGTAGGTGGCATGGATTTTTGAAGTGGATCTTTGAAAATCAGTAAACTCCTTCACGTAGTTGCTAGAAAGCTTTCATTTCCTTCGCGGTTTGCTTGCCCAAAATTTCTGTTCACACGCTACAGAAATGCATCATGTGAGCATGCCATGCTTTCCGCCATCAGCCTTCCCACACTTGATTTTGTCATGGCTGTCCGAAACTGCTCTCTCTCGTGTGCATGCGAGAAAGAGCAGCCCACTGGGGCCCGTATATTGATGTCTGGGTGCCCTAGTGCCGCTGTCGCCTGGCACACCCTAGTGTAGGCAGGGGACCATATAGCAAGATGTTATCTCACACTCTCGGGGACCCTACGTATGTTGACCTGTTGATGTCTCTCGCTCATTGCATGACAGTACCTTTGTTAAATGTGCAATGGGTGTGCTCTGGGAGATACACAGGGTAAAGTTTATATTTATATTGGCCAAACTGGATGATGTATCAAAGACCACGTAGAACATGCGCCTTCAATAAAGAATGGAACATGGTCATATTGGCTGTTAAAATCAGTTTATTAGATAAATATGATAGCTAGACAAAGAACTTTTAATTAGGTCCTGAGAAATGCTGCCCTTAGAGAGAATCGTCAAAAATTTTGCTGGCAAGTGCTTATGGGATTTTTTTTATTAATCCGAAAACATGGAGCCCTAGTTCAAATGTAGTGCTGAAACTCTTGCAGCTTTCCTTTGAACTGTTGGCAGTCTTTGGTAGACAGAATCCGCCTTTTGCATGGTCCGAGTGCACATGCGCCGAATCCGGCGCAAACGACCCGTACGGCATTGTAGCAGACGACGCAAGCAGCGCGCAGTGCGGAACGGTGTACCCGTTACCGAAAGTAATGATACTCGGCGCCAGCTGGGCCGGTACGCCATCCACACACACATTTTTGGTAACATGAAGTTCTCTCACATCATCATACTGTGCAGGCAGGCAAATGCCGCGTATCTGACTCAGCCTTAGCCGTGAAGAACGCGCGCCGAACACATCAGAGCTTGTATTTCAGTGAAACCATTGCTCCGTACTCCCATAGCCAGTCTTTTTTTTGTAATAACGACACGGATAGGAAAAAAGCAGACATGCGCATGGTCACTCGGATCATCGCAATAACGAAAAATCTTACCCTGCAAGATAGTTAGGTGTTATTCCAGCACGTTGCCTCTCGTATCGGATGATGGACGACGAATACTTCATATAAGTCCGTGAGTTTACGTGGGGTTCAACTAATTAAACATTGGATCACACACACACACACACATCATCCCCGAGTATTCCTCGTTCGTTGCTGCCATGAATTCCTTCAGTTGCGCTCTTAGCGTTTTCAGTGATCCGTGGCCTGGTTGTGCATCCATTCGTGACTCCAGTCAGGTATGCTGGTGCTCCGTGGCTTGAACAAACGCTACTGGCAGCAAACCTTACGTGGATTGAGATCTAGCTATCTCTCTGTAGGCTTAATCGGAGAGAAACTTTGGAGAGTTGAAAAAGGCACGATACATTCGTTCACTTTCAGCACACCAGGACGACTGCTTTATTTTCGAAGGGAGAAACGGAAAGGGGACGTATAGAAAAACAACAAATAACAAAACACAAAATCCAGCAAAAGCGATCCTCGCGCTTCTTGTGCAGACAGCGTGAGGTTGGGCGCAGCAGTGGAAACTTGCTTTTGATGAGATTGACCCGTCTGTGGTACAGCATGCACGCCCTACAGGTGTCGATCCCGGGTGCTTTCGTGCTGTGTTCCCACACTCGGTGTGGGCTATGTTGTTGAACTAAGAGCATGCCACGTTTTTTCTTTTTCTTTTTCCCAGAAAGCTTGCCCTTGGCATAGTGGCATACAATGCCGCTCTGCAACCGAACATCGATGACAAGCGAGCGATGTTTGCGTGTGATTGCGCTTTTTGTGTCGTCCTCATCGGGTAGCCGTGACCCACGGCACTCGTAGCGGGAGCAGTGACGGCCACTGCCACCGACACCGTGGCAGTGGCTGTTGTGGGAGGCAGGCCCACGGGCTGTGTTGTATGCAGGGCCAGGTGCCATAAGCTTTCACGAGAAGTCACCCCGCCCCCACCGCCTTTTCTTTTACGCATGCGGTCTCAAACAAACTGGATTCCACCCCTCAACTGACCATGTGCACATGGGAAGCGAGCGGCGCCTGCTTGATTCCGTGCCTGTCCCGTTCGGGCGGCATTTTCCGACGTTTTTAGACACCCAAGGCTCTCTCATGGCCGGCTCTTTTTGCTGTAAGTGTTCACCATGCCGGATAGGCCTCCCAGAAATTCATACAGTGTTTCAAATCAAAAATAACCGCAATGCTCACTCTGTGTGTCACTGCCCGACCATGTGGTGCCATAGAGAAACACTGGGGTAGCGCACGACAGGTTCGGCGTGATGCCGTACAGCTTGTTTTGTGCCGTGTCCGCGAGAGGCCGCCACACAGACATGCAAAAGGCGGATTCCACTGAATAAGCTCCATGCTCATTCCTAGGAAATGTGTCCACTGTTCGGTTACAAACTGTGCAACCTTTTCCTCGAGTCTGGACTAAGCCCATGGAAGCCCTTGCAGTGGGGTTTGCACTTAAACAGTTCTTCCCACTGGGCTTGCCGTCCGCGATTGGGCGCCTCATTTACATAGAGCCACCGAGCTGTGGTGGAGCTTCCCATCTCTTTGGCCATCAAAATGGCTTATTGCTTAAAGTGCTATGGACGAAGGTTGTCGGTCTAATTATCGTGCTTACGCATACTTGTGACAAAGAATGTATGTGGGCTTCGGTCTGCTTTTCTATGGAATGAGTTGATACTTGAGGTAAATGTTACGAGCACAAAACTAAGATCCGCATCATCTTGTTAATTTTTAATATGAACATTGCTGTGGTCAGCTTTGCTGGTATTTTAATATTATGTGAGGGTCGACATTAGCAGCAAAACTCTTTTAAAAAAACCCTCGTTGCAGTCGAGCAAATATGGTCCTATGTACAGTTATCAGATTTGCCGAATTACCAAAATTCCTGATGTCCCCAATATCTGCAATACAGTCAATACAGTCTGCAATAGAGTCAGTGAATAAAAACGTCCAAAATTTCTGATGCTTATGACTAGGGGTGTATGAATATCCAGACTTCTGAATAATTTTCCAATAGTGTTTGCTATTCAATTTGAATTGCCCTAAATTTTTATTCGAACTGTTCGAAGTTGGCAGTTTAAGGAAGTGGCCCATTCCCACATGTAGTACATTTTGCCGCGCACCCACGTACTATGGCGGAGCTAACACTGATGTACTGTAGCAAAGCTAGCACTCGTGTACTGCACTACTGCATGGGAAAGCTTACACACTAGCAGTTTGGTGAAGTAATCTCAGCTTTCTGTTGCACATTTCTCTGTTACTGTTCCTTAGGACGTCAGAATGATGATGTGGGAGTGCGCTAGTCATGCAATAAATTCTTTTGCACATGTTTAGCAGCGCATTTATCCATAATTTGATATTTTACTTCCAGGAATATTAGAAAATTATGCGAAAGATACTTAATTCACACTTTGACATAAATATTTAAATTTGCTTTGCACTCAAAATTTTGCATTTCGCACAACTCATAACCTTTGCCATCCAGTTAATTTTTAATTTTTACTGTTGACTGCAGACTTTCAGCATCCACCAATGTTGCCATTTTGATTATCTCCAGCCTTGAGTCCCCACTTTTGCACATCCGGACCCACTAGCTGTAGTCACTCACAGTACCGGTGCATCCATACTGTGTTGAAACCCTCAACACTACTCAAAACCTCAAACCAGCGCATGTCCACCCATTGTCAGCCTAGCCAGCCACTGCTACAGCACAACCTCTTTGTGTTTGCATATTGTTTAGTGAAGTTTGTTCTAGATTGTGTAGTTATGCTTTGCTCTTGCACGCTCAGGTTTCCCACTATGGTACTCCACTTCCCATCGAGAGATCACCACTACAGTCTTGCAATAAATTGACCAAGACATGATCCGCAACTATAGGCATTTGGTACACAGGCCATGTGTGCTAACCCACATCATGGTGTGCTCATGCAGTGGGAACAGTAATACTGTTGAGCTTATCTTTGCTGTTGGTACACTTGTAGGTACAGCGACGTCAGTGACCCATGATACATGCTTCAACTGTTTTCACCGAATAGACTGAGACAGCTCTCTCACCTGGGGAGGATGACAGCGTGTGTCACCAACTTCTTTGTGTGGTCATTGTGTTTGATAACATGCATGGCGCTGACATTTGGAGTCTAGCCAGGATATGCTCCAAGGGATTCGCTGGCACTGACAAAGATTTCGGGGTCTTGCATAATTTATTCATGATGAAATCGTATGTAGGAGGATTTAGCAATTCTGACACTGGGGGTGAAGAGTTAGCACCTGCACAGCTGATGAGCTCAGAGTTGACGTGAGCACAGATGACATTATCACTGTACAGCAACACCATAACCTTGGCTGAAATTTATCATGACAACAGACATAATGAGCAAGTAGGATGCTGTCCATGTGTCCAGAAGAAAACATTTTTTTTTTGTTTTGCCAAGGCAGTGTTGACCCAGCACAAGATGGCGCTGGCCACATCAAAAGCCCCTTGTCGTGGGCAGGCAGGCAAAAAACTTTAAGCCCCTTGTCAGAAGAAAAAGAAGTTGCAGTGGCTTAGCTCAGCTATGCCAGGATATACGTAGTGTTAGCTAAAGTTCAGCCGATTATTCTTAGCTTCCCCGATTGTCTAGGATTAGCTTGACTATCATGCTTACTGCTGCTTCAATGATGCACACACGGTATATGCATTATGTGACATGTATATTTATTTTTGCTCAATGTCAGGTTGCTTCTCTATTGCCATAACGATAGTTCTCTCCTCCTCCATGGCTATACCACACTGGCAAATGCCAGCCAGCTGGTCTGACAACCGGCTAACCTCTCTGTCCTTCTCTTTTTCTTTTCCTCCTCCTCCCTGCTGTATGTATACCCCCACTGATGTCTCCGCAAGCACCCAAATTGAAGTGGCGCTACCAAGCAGCTCTGGCACAGTGTCAGACAATGAGTGCACAATGGAGGCGCACAGCTGCGTGCGCGCCAGTGCCAGTGCGTGTGCCGTGGCTATGACGTCACTACTCTGGAATGTGCAGACCAGTGAGGTGCGCGTGGCGGCGGTGGCGGCTCCTGTACGCCAGCTGTGTGACATCACTGCTCCTCGCACATGCGCAGCACGGCTCTCGGATGCGCACGCGAAACTGCTCCAGCTCAGCTGGTGTAGCTAACGCTACAAAAGATTAAATGGATCTTTTCACAGCCAGCTGAATAAATGCAGGCACTTAGTTGGGCGAACCTGATGCTCTATCCTTGACCCCCTTCCATCGAAGGAATGCCTATGAAAGGTGTGTTTTCACTGTGCATTTGTTTCTCTGGACTTTCCAAATTTCAAGATGCTCTCATGATTCATTGTGGGTCCGAGAAATGGGACACTAGCTGTAATACACACATCACTTATACTGTACAGTGCAATGAAGTTCAGTCACCATTCAATGTAGTTTATGTGTGGAGTGGTTCCACGAGGAAGTGCACATGTAAGGAGGTCTGAAAAGCTGGTCTTCGACTTTCTGATATAGCACTTTCTTTTGCTAGCCTTTTCTTCCTGCATTCATATTATCAGCCAGTGATGTAGGTACTGAATTGTTAACTATTCACCATTTCATAATTTAAAGAATATGAGCTCTACGGTTGCATGCCTCCACTCTGAGATGTGCATGGCTGCCTTCATAATGGTTTTGCACATGTGCAGACTTCAGAAAATGTTTTGGTTTTAATGCAGTTTTGCTTATGTGCAGATATTTCGGACTCCAGTGACATGACACTATTTGGCCTTATTGTAATTCTGTGTAAATAAGACAGAGCGAGTACTGTTCAGGGTTCTGTCGAGACAGCACCACCTCTACTTTGAGATGCCTTATGCGTCAGCACCAAGTCCTCTGCCCAACCTTCTGCCTTTATGTGCGCCATCGTCGCACAGTGGCACTGTTTTCTGGCACTATCTTATGCCTCCACCGGCCATGTCAGCCTCCACACAATCTTTGTTGTAGCCCATTTAGAGCGAGTGTTCGCATTATTTGTGCCTATTTTTCAATTATCTATATGCTAGAGTTTGTTGAGTATCTTGCTGCTTCATTGCTCTAACACAGCAGAAGCAGTGTCAACAGCTCCATGTTTTTCGACTCCTTTTGGGCTGTTAGTGGAAGAGAAGGGCAGGAACAGCTGCTTTTGTGAAGATCAAATGTGCACAACAAATGATATGACAAATGTTCTCCTGATCAAAGTCTTTTATTTATTTATTTGATTATTTATTTGTTTGTTTGTTTGCAACTCCAGATATGGCAGCCATAGTACTTCTTGCAGGCTGCACATATCGAGTAATGAGTGAAGGGCGTGGTGAGCTGCATTGCTTTAGTTATGAAGTCAAAAGGAAACTCTCATTGGAGTGGTTTGGCTTCCCACCAAGGAAGAGGTGCTCCTTACTACCCCACACAAGAACTTATTACAGCTCTTTATAGGCTTACACAATATGTAGAGATAATGAAACCTTTGAAGCACTGCTTTCAGCACAGCACGAGTGTAATCACATCTTCACAGGCCTTCCTGTGTTGAAATGTCCAAGCTGCAAGAATCACCGAAGACAGGCTTTTGGAAAGCTTATAAAAAGTTCACGAAGCTATTTTCAAGCATGCATCAGACATAATAGACAGATATTCTGTAGCACTCGCCCTATTCCTCGCATCTGCCAGTTGACTGGCGAAAGGCACTTGTGCCCATACAAAAGAAAGGGGACTCTGCAATAGTTTGTAACAAACTATTGTCCAATCTTGCTCACTTGTTCTTGCTGTAAGATTCTGGAACATATTGTTGCAAATTACATAATTAAATTTTTAAGACAACATTCTTTCTTCATTTCAGCATGGATTGAGGAAGGGTTTTTGTGTGGTCACACAACTAACAATAGCAATTCAGTTTTTGCAAGCATTCTTGATAAACCTGGTCAAACTGACGTAATTTTCTTGGATTTTCAGAAAACGTTCGACTGTTTCACATGAAAAGTTACTTTACAAACTAAAATATATTGGCCTCCACTGTTTCATCATTAATTGGAATTCCGCTTCATGTTACTTTACAAACTAAAATAATATATTGGCCTCCACTGTTTCATCATTAATTGTATTTCTGCATACTTTTACAAACGCACCCACTCTTTTCCTATTAATGGTCACCATTCGCATTGTTTGCCAGTTACTGCGGGGGTACCGCAAGATAGTGTACTGGGACCTCTCCTGTTATTGATTTTTATTGATGACATTGTTGACGTTTTCATGGGACCAGTTCAAATTCGCCTACTTGCAGACGACCACATATTGTATCATCACGAGGTTGTTTGTTGAGAGGACCAGGAACTTTTGAATAATAACCTTCATAATGTTCATTCATGGTGCAAACAATGGGACATGAAGCTAAATGAAACAAAAACAGTATACATGCATAACAAAGAAAATACGTAAACAGTTGTTCTCTGAGTCTTCCTGCAAATCGTTAGTTGAGGTGAATGAATAAATATTTGGGAGTGACCATAACTAACAACCTCAGTTGGAATTTTCATATCGGTAACATAACATTGTATTCTGCGACATAAGCCAAAACAGGCGCATCCAGAAACCGAACTTCATGCATATAAAGCATTAATTAGGCCTAAGTTGGAATACGCCTGCACTGTCTGGGATTCTCACACCAACCAGAATAGTTATGCACTTGAAATGGTTCAGCACAAGGCTGTTATTTTTTCCAAAATTTCATAGCACAGACTCAGCAACAGCTCTCATGGATACTGGTGGCATACAAGCTTGGAAACTACGACGTAAAATACTCAGGCTTAAATTTCTTTTTCTCCTAAAAAATAACAAACTCTCTTTTCAACCTGCTCCATATCTATGACCGCTGGCAACAAGACTAACCAGACATCATCGCCCTGAATCCTTAACTCCATATCAAACAAGACCTAACATCTTCAAGTTTTTTTTCCTTGCACTATTAACAAATGGAATACACTGCCATTATCGTTGATTGATTCAGTTGAGTTGATTGACCTGATTGATTTCTAATGTACAACATTGAAGTTGAAATATATGTGTTTTTTGCCTCTCCCGCCTGGGCCTGCCGTATGTTGTAAATAAATAAATTATATGAAGGGCCTAAATTTTATTCCATCAAGTGTTGTCATGCAAGGTACTGAAATTTGAAGTGTTTGCCATGAAACTGCATCATATATTTCAGTTCTTAGTATGGCTAGTGAAGGGACTTAAGGGGTTGTAGGCATGAAAAATATAACATGGCTATATATTGGGGGACCTTTCTGTCCAACTCCTTGATTGCAGTGATTATTGGATCCTTTCATGTGTATATCTTGACGAGCCATCATATATTAGTGTGTGATGTCAAATGAAGTCATGTGCTTTACACCTTCATTAAGTCTCAATGTTTTACATTTTTCTTCATTGGAGTGACTTATGCTATACTGACAGACAACTTTTCTTGGCAATGAAGTGGAGGCCTACACAGTTGAATGGCCTGTGTCTCACCACTAAGGAATGTAGTCCCACAAGTGCTTTTGTGTTTTCTTCATCGGAAATAGACTGTATCATTTTCTTTCAAGACGTTTTTGAAACAAGATGACACACACATCAGAGATATAATTATATTTGTTTTGCTTTTTATTTTATAATTTCTCGTTTGAACCATTTTGAGGCACACACCTTGACGCTGGAACGGCGTCTCTGTGTTCAGCTGAGCGTTCGTCATTTTCTGGCTTTTCTGTGGACTTTCCAGGGGAGTTTTTGATGAAATTTGTCAGTGAATGATTGTCTATTTCTTACTGAACCATCTTCGTTTACCCTGAAATGCGCACAAAAGGAGTGGAGCATTCAGAAACTGAAACATGCCAAACCCGACTGTAATGCACAGGAGCACATGTGCAGACGCTCCGCCCCATAGCCTTCCTTTCATTGCCAAGAATAGGGTCCACAAGTATAGTGTGCATAGTTAGTGTGACGCTCTAAAATGCATGCATCTTTTTTTTTTCTTTCTTCATAATTTTCTGAGCATTTCATTTGATCTGCCTTTGGATTGATTACTTGTGTTTATAACGAATCAGTTTCTGATCACCTTCTTTTCATTTTGTAAGAATGGGTTGTCAGCAACATGCCCTATTAGCAGAGAATATTTAACCTGTAGTACTGCTGCAGTGAGGAAACTGCGTTTTTGCTGCTTTACATTATTTTCTTTCTAATTTTGTGCAGCGAACATGACTATACTATCACTGATGAAACCTGCAGGCTTTGAACACGAAACTTTTGCTTAATTAAGTGCCGTGAACATTCAAGATGGCCCCAGCGTAGTTACTTTTTGCAATAGAGGAAGTGCAAGGTAGTGTAAGAAGCTAGCGCCACTTCATGGAGAGCTGGCAAAACACAGTGGCTGTGGGCAAAGGAAGGGAGTGTGGCCAATGTGCCAGGCAACTCAAAGTAGAGGAGGGTCTGGTTGAGATAGTACCAGTTACATTTTGGCTCTGAATGTGAGGGATATAATTATGCATAATTATTTAGCTTTTAAATTTTGGATTTACTTTATGCCCTTGTTAGAACAAATGTTAGAACTGTATTAATGCTTTCATTGATGATGCTTTCCTGTTTTTGTTATAAATATTCCTTTCCTTAAAGGGCCCCTAAACAACCCCGAGGTGTAAAATTTGTTTTAAAGATATAACTGCGCTCCTGTGCGATGTGAACATGCTCCCGCAAGAATTTTGCGAATAGGTGCAATAATAAAGAAGTTACACGGGTTTAAGTGGCCGCTTGCGTCGGTTTCGTTTTATTGGTCGGCCTCCCCACCCTTCTCTGCTGAGGAGAGGGTAGGGGCGGCGTGCCGTCGAGACTCCGCCCACTTTTGACACGTGACCTGACGTGATCATTTGACGTCATTGACGCTTGCGCTGCGGAACCGGTTGCTCCCGTTCTAGAAACGTTGGGTTGCTCCTGCGCTCACGCCGGTGGAATGGCCACGGGATCTGACAATAGACGTTTCGACCAATCAACGAGATACAACTACGCAAAGTTGTTCATGGTAGAACATGACGACACCTAGGATGCGAGCGCGACTGGTCAGTCGCTGGAAAGAAGCGCAGGAATTGTTTTTTGAAATACGGCGTCTGTGTGGCGCGCAGCGCTGTCATATTCGCAGAATGTGATCGCCGCAACCTTCTCTATGATTGAGTTAGCTTGTTTGGGCGGCTTTGAAAAAAAGTAGGAGCCTGTTTAGTGGCCCTTTAAGTATTGCATGTTTCGGAGGTGTTCTTGCAGTGCTCTGCTCTCAAATGCACAAGGGGGCAGGACCTTTGTCAAACTGTACCTTAGCTTTTAGTCCTGTCTTCTCTTTTCTCATGGTGAAAAGAAAATAACTTATTGATTGATATCGAGAAACATTAGAACCGAATTATCACTTTAACTGAAATTTCCCCCAGTCTTGCCTCAAGCGCTTGCAGTTTTAGCCCTTCACTCGCAGTGTATGAGTAGCTTGCTCTGCTTTAAGTGAACTGGCAACACATGGCTCCACTGGCAGTGGCTGCACAATGCCAGCAGAGCTGACTGGGGTGACCCTTTCCATCACCATCACTAGCATGCACGGAGGAGGAAAGGGAGGGGTCGCGACATCACCATTTCGTGGTTCAAAAGCATGCAATTGCATTGGGATGTCAATTTTTTTTTACTGTGAGTTCCCTTCACTTCCACGATGACTTCTTAATCTGAACTATTTCCACTACTGCCTCTGTATGGGTGGCTGCATAGGTCACGCTCATGACTTCACTGCCCACTACAAGCACAATGGGATCTGTATTGTACTGCTGCAGGCTGTATGATGGTATTTTTGAAATGCTTCATTTAGGGTGCCCTGTGTGTGTTTTGGGGCCTACAGTTAGATATGGCACCTACAGGTTTCGGTCAAAAAGATCTTACTTTAGAGCAGGAAGTTCTGCTGATAAAAGCAATGGAAGAAGGCGGCCAGGAGATGTTGCTAAGCAATTTGGCATACTGCCAAATGTGACTGAATTTAGTGACTGAAGAGGAAGATGTGCTGTGTGGCTTCAAGAACAGCTTCTCAGCAGAGAGGAAGATTTACGCTTCCAATTACTTTGAAGTGGGAGGTGTGCTTCTGCAGTGGCTTAAAAATGCCAGAAGTGCTAATCACGCCATGGATATGACTGCACCTGTCACAAAAGCCAATGCACAGTTTGCAGCGATCCTTGTGATGATGACTTGACATCAAGCAATCTCTATAGAGATTTGCATAGGATCGCTGTCGAAGTGGAATGCAATTTCTTCTTATTTGTGTTGGCTGATGCTGCTGTTCTGGTTCTCGCTGTGGCTACAGGCACAGAAATAATTGAAACTTCCACGCCTGCCTTTTTGGACCTCAACAGAGGCTGATTTCTCTGAATATATATGTCGCATTTTAAGTTTCTCAAAGTTGTTGCACAGTTTAAGCTCCACTTTTTAGCTTTTATTAAGTACTCTACTCTCTCTTATAGAATTACAATTGAACCTACTTATTACAATACTGGTTTAACAGTATATAAGTTATAATGATGAGCTGCTGCATCAACTTTTGTATGTTCTCTATGTTGAACTATGGTGAACAGTGGCAACGTGGCCCATTATTGGTTATAACAGTGAAGTCTCGCTGCGGGGTGTGCCCTGTGTTAGTGCCAAGATGTAATGGAAAGTGAAATTATTAAAAAGAAAAACTCTCGCCACTGCTCACTTGCTGTTCCCCCTACGAAAGGCTGCACCACTGTCATATAATGAAAACCAGCTTTACCCCGGGGTCTCTCTGCACCTCTTCCATTCTGCCACTCTCCCAAACATGAGCCCCACTTTGGAAATGAAGTAAGGAAAGACAATAGTTTTAAAGCTGGCCTTGAGGAACTCCATCTAGGTTTCCCCTAAAGGCCTCAGGGCTGTCCCCTCTGGCCTGTGAAAGGAGAGATAAAGGGCAGGGGGCATCCTTCCAGGGCAGCTGGGGAATGGTTCAGGGTGTTATCTTTGGCCATTGTTGTATTCATAGGAATGCTATGAAGCCTACAGAGTGGGAAGGGGATTTTAGCCATCCCCCCTTCCCACTACTACTTCCCTCATGTATGTGCACACACACACTTGCGTACACACACACAGAGCTCTGGGGTACCCTTAATTAGCTTTTTCATGCAATCCTGTTACAACAATCATCAGTTATAACAATGTGATTCCCTTGGTACTTTAGTATTGGGTCCCACTGTACCATCTGTGTTGGAATTTTTTCACTATCGCATTCATGTCATTAAAGATGGCGCTTAGCACTGTAGTTTTGAACTTCCGATTACGTGGTTGTAGAAAATTGTAAGACACATCAAAGTGACCCATTTCCCACAAGGATTGTTTGTTTAGGCAGGAGACATCTGAAGGAGAGGTTGGATTAAGGAACAGGCTACTGGTCAGACTGAAGTTAATGTACTGAGTGGTATTATTAAAACCCCAGGGTGTTGAGGGTCAAAGTGGCAAATTTGTTGGATAGTACTTACTTGTTTTCTGGCATTTTTAAAGCGACCCTGAAATGGTTTTGACCATGTTGTGCAAACATGGTAATCCAGTAGAGCGAGTCGTTAGGATCACTAGAGGACCGATTTCAGCGTTCTGCTTAAAGTGCAATTTACAATGAGGTTTTGAACATGCGCATCGCAAAATATCACAGTGGCTCACCAAAAGGCATTTTCAAATTCCCTTGCCATCGAACGATGGATGGGGACGCCGCCGACTGGCCCCTAACCAGTCACGTGCATGTAATTTTCCCAACTTAACTGTGAACGTGCTCCTACAGCTTGCTCCTTCCTTTCAGCCAACGGTATTGTCGCGGCATCTTTCGGCGTACACGAGTCGCCGGCGCTCTATTGCAGAGGCTAGCACTGCCGAGGCGGACGGCCTCAGTAAAGTTAACGGGGCCCCATGTCGCTACGGAGGGCTCGGCAGAGCGGCTGACGCGGGAGGCAGAGTCGTCGCTAGCGCGCACTCCGCAGCTCATTGAGTTGAGGAACAGCAATGGTAAGGAGGAAGGCGACAGAAATAAGCCCATAGCTGCCTTAGCGCATGGTGTTTTACTTTATGGCGTGAATGACTTCACAATTATGTTGCCTAATCAGTGACGCAATGTCAAAAAAATGTTTCAGGGGCCCTTTAAGCAACCCTTCCTCTGTTCTCTTTGATGCTGATTTTCTGGATATGACTATCGGTGATTTATATTGCAAAGAAAAATAACTGATTACATTCTGTTCCTTGGTTGTGCTTGCATTGTTGGCATGCTGTCACCCTTATGTCATCCCTTCATTTCCCATGCTTCTCTTGGGCATTTATAAAGTCTGGTATTGTTGCCGATAAATCCAGTTGTTCGTCAGCACTTCTGTGTTTGTCTCCCTTTGTGTGGTTATCTCTTCGCTCACATGTTTAGAAATTTTCTACTGGCTTTCTTCAGACTCTAGCTGTTTCAGGGACCCTCTAATATCTGCCATAAAACTTTGGATCATGAGGTCTAATGATAAGATAGCTGCAGGAATTGTACCAAGCTGTGATGAAAGGCAGATTCTGTTACATTCGGCTACATCTTTGCTGCTCTACACTGAACATGTAATTAAACCAATCTCTTTGGAATGTCCCATCTTATCTTTGCCAAGGTGCTAAATTGACACTTTGTGCTATTACTGTCACTTAAATGGGCAAGGCAGATCCTGTTCTCTTGAATGTGTTTCCCAAATTGCATGCCATCACAGTTGCAGCCTCAAAGTAGCACATCTTTCCAGCTGTGGTTTGGAGGCAAGAGGCGCCTACATGCATGTGAACAGCCTACACCATCTACCACACCCTGCACAATCTGCATAGTTCTGCACTGTACTTGCCGTGCAGCAGTACCCCATTTGGTGACAAGCATGTGAATAAGAGAAAAGAAATAGTAGGCAAACATCAGCATATAAACATGCTGCTCTGTGCTGTTCAAGCATATTGTCTTCTACCATACTTCGAAGCCTGGTTTCTCATTCAACGAAGTTCTTGGACTTCAAAAGAGCACAAACAGAGCACACGTAGCTGTAGAAGTGGCTGTTCTAAGCATAGAGGGCTCTCACTTGCAAGCAGTGTTGTACATGTTCCTCGAAAATAGGAACGAAAGCTCATTCCTCGTTCCTTTCCACTTTTGTAACAAGTTCCCATTACAAGTTCTTTTAACGTGAGAGGAACGTGTTCCAGTTACACTTCAGAAATTGGACTGCGCCATTATATTTACGTTATACTTGATTTTTAAAATTCAAAATAGTGCCAGATAATTGTGGGTTATGGTGTCGGATAATTGTGAGGCAAAATTGATTTAAAGGGCCCCTAAACCACCAACATTTTTTTGAACGTTTCAAGTTAACATGCACATCTAGTTGAGAATGCCGTCACGATGAACGATGCCAAATGCGGCAGCGCTATGCACTGCGGCCGTGGCACCAACTCGAAAAAGAATTCCGTGCGCCTCTCCGGGCTTTCCCGAGCTGCAACGAAGGCAAGGGGCAGCAACGTGGTTTTCGGTGACGTCATCAGAGGCAGAGTTGTGCTCATTGTTCGAAGGAGCGCATTTAGTCTGTGCTTCAGTTAGTCTGCTAGTGTGCTCCCTGCCTGTCTATTCTTCCTCGTCGTGTGTTGTTTGTGTGCTGTGTCATTTTCGTGGACTAGAAATTGTAACAACTGTACCAGCAAGCAGAACACGACAGGGAGCGCTAGTACATAGCATTAGCACAGAACCAATAAAACACGCGAGCGCGGAGGCAGGCGAAGGCACTGCAATTGGAGGTGAACAATTTGAGCAGAGCATCATCGACAATGTATGTCACGTGGCATTTGGAGGAGTGCTCGGCGAGGAGGTGGCACCAGCAACTGGAAGCGGCCAGTGCGTGGCACAGGAGAGAGAGGAACAAAGAAGCACCACGTTTTAATAAACAAACGTGTTTAACTCCGCTGTTTCGGCACCATGAAAAATTCTTTATGGCTGCGTGTTTATTGCGGACACCGGCACAAGAGCAACACCACACATAAATTTTGACCTCTGGGTCATTTGGGGGCCTTTAAAGGGGAACTCCAGTGGTTTTTTCGCCATATTATGATATTGCTGTTTGCCAGTAGTGTACTGATAGTCCCCTAGCAAGCAAAGTGGTTCAATTTGCTCGGAGACTCCCCAATAATGTTAAATAACAAAATGATGTGTTCAAACCAAAACAGAAATGGACAGATGCTTCGAGCAACATATGTGGTGACGTTGCAGCCTCCCCACCATCAAAATTATGAAGCTGGTACTAGAAAAATGAAACTGGCAATATCATCCAACAGTGTATTAAAGGGGCTGTGAAACATTTTCTGAACATTTCGTACTAAGTGCGTATTCGGGATCCTGACCCTCCAATAAACAGTATGTATTGTTCCATCGCACTGTGTGGGTTGATTTAGAGTGATAAGAAACATGGTTTCAGTTTCACTGCACGCGTTCCTCTCAACTCTGCAGTTGATGTCATGTTAGTAGACACCAGACCTCTGAGACTGATGCGCACTCGGAGGCCACAGGAAAAAAAAAACAGTGCTGCAGCCTTGCTTCTGAATGGTGGCACCGTGCGGTTTCTAAGTATTTTCTTTTTTTTCTATCTTTGAAGTAAATCGATTCTTTTAGAGCAAACGCGAGTTCACTTTACCTTCGAACTTAAAAATATCTTACTGCAACGTCACTAAATAATATCATATCAGTTGTATAGTCGTTTTAGGAGCACAAGAACACTGGGGTTTTGAACGGGCGTTATTAAATCTGCACTGAATTCTTCGGAACCTGCTTGTCGAATGCATGTTGAAGCGGTGAAAATTACAACCAGGCACCTCCATATTTTTTTCACAACACCCTTAAGTTATACCAGCTCTTCTGAACTTGACACCGACGATTAGAGTGCCAGAGCATCACCGTTTGGCTTTTGATCACACACTTGCTCTGGTATGTAGCATTGAAGGTAATGATGTCAAAAACGCAGGGTGACCTGCGTGAGAATCCGCTAGACATTTTTTAAATTCATTTTTAGGAAAACCAGAGGACTCTCCACTGTGTGGCTTTGCATACAATAATACAATACTGAGAACATACATTGAAAATTTCGTTGAGACCAGCAGACGTTGCAAAATGGAGTTTCCCTTTAAGCACTTTAAAAGTCTCATCAAGGCACATATGTTGCACGAATTTGAATGTCACCATGGGCAGATTCTCTGTAAACAAACAAAAAATGAAAAATTCTTATTGACATATATTCAGGGAGCACCGAGCATACTCCCGACATGTACACTGCGACTTTGACTCTAGTCTCTCACAACTGCAATGCATGATGGGTCTTCCATTGAGCAGTCAGAATAGTGCACTTCAAATGTGAAAATATTCACTCGCATTCACCAATCATGTGAGTAGCAAGCATGCAAATAACACTTAAAGCTATAAATATGCCTTTCAATTTACATTTGCATATATTAGTTTGTGCTTGACCCACTTCTGTAAATACAGGGACAAGATTTCCCTATATGTCATCAGCATTTCCGGTCCTAAATATTTTTGCTCAAGATTAGTAGCCTCTTTGGTGCTTTAATAGTGTAATTGACAGTTCTGTATATATTACTTTTGTTTAGCTCTCACAATTTTAAAGTATTTGTGATTGTTTTCTTATTTATGGCAGTGCGCAGTGGGTGCCGGTGGGAAGAATTCAAACTACATGGCCATCTGATGAGTTTGCTGACGAATTACATAACGTGGGACTATTTCCTTTTTTCTTGTGGCGTATAACAAATATGCTTTAATTATTTGTTCAATTTGTACGGCACCCTCACCTTCATGTGATGGCAAAATGACATTGATGTGTTGGAAATAAATAAATAAAATGCCTCACATGCATCATTTCATGAGATGCCAACCAAAAAATGATGTTTGCAAGCAAAAAGAACAGATGTCGCACATGAAAGGTTCGCAGCAGCACAACAGCACAACCCAAGTAGTAGCAGAAATGTGCACGCATGCTACTGAGTGTGGCTCTGGTTCTTATGCAAACAAAAGCAATATCTAACGTGAACGACCAAAGCTTCCTTTTCCTTATGTGAATAACAAAACAATAAATGAACCTTACCTCCATGTGCTTCCAAGTTTCCCGCTGATCTTTGAGACACTCCACTCATATTGTTTGATAGAGCACAAGTCAAACATTGGACTAAACATATGCATGCAGTGTTTCAATTTACGTTGTATTCAGTCTGTTTAAGCATCATGGGTAGCCATGGCCAGGAAGCAATCTAAAGTTCCACATAGGCACTGGTTGCAACAGTCTAGATGCCACAAGATGCAAGATGGTGTTCTGTGATATTCGAACCTCAAGTGAAAGTTTTCTAGCGTATGCAGCCTTCAAAGTGACCCCTGCTTGCTGTTCAGACTGGCTCAAAGTGAAAGACTGCTATCGGTCCCCACATCGTCGGTTCCACTCTGCATGCTTCCCTGTGCCCCTGCGGGTGCCTGCGAATTGCTGCGTCATAACTACTGCATTTTTGTCGACCCCTTCGTCACAGGGGAAGGGTCAAGCTTTTCCATTTTCAGCAGTTGTTATCGTCCCATCACTGGAGGCCGGCAGCATGTTGAGAAGATGCCACATGGGAATGGTCACTTGCTCCACGACTTTCGGAGAATGCTGCAATCCCTCACCCACACAAACCGGGAGTGTCTGTGGGAACACAGGAGCCGATGTCTTCCTGGCGATCTTCAACTGATGTTGGACAAGAGACAGAAACGCTATTTAAGGCCGTGCCATCTTTTGTTAACAGGCCCCAGCCGACTCGGTCGTGCTGGCTGTCCCTGTATTCACCTGCTATAACCCTTTCCTATAAAGCTGTTTTGTTATGTTGATCAAAATCCTCCCTGCCTGTTAGCCACGTCACACTACCTTGACTTCATAAGATAGTGCAACTTGCCTCTGTAAAGTAACATTTGCTGCTGCTCGCTTGGTCTGCCGAGCAGTCCCCTGCATAAAAAAAATGCCATTGACGCCGAGGACCACATATCAGAGCCGTAACCACATCTCTGAACCAATCTGCTGAGCGGCGGTGGTAAAGCGCGCATTGACTGTGTCTTAGCTCGAAGGGAACCTGGGAAGCAGGATCTGAAGGGACGAAAGGAAATTCAAAATTGACTGCTGTTCGGCCTGTGTTGCCGTACAAGTGTGGTTGACAGCCGGAAACTTTCTCCAGCCACAGGGTGCGCCACCATAAGGGAGTAACGGGATAGGCTTACGTGGTGTGCCTGCATTGGTGAAAGAAAAGCTTCACCCTCATCGAAGCCTTGAAGAGGAAGAGTAAAGGAATGACATCTGTTGTGTGGTTCTCATTTGAGAATCAGATTTTATTGGTACAAATACAGAATTGTTACATGTGTGTAGTATGCATGAGGAGGTCCCAAAGTCAGACTGTATTGGGACCTCCTGTCAATGGGATATTATGGTAATATACAAAAAAGCAGTAGTAGCACTCTTCGTAAGTATGAGTAGTCCTAAACACTTTTGTGCATAGAACAATCAGGTAAAATAGAAAATCAAACTCTAATGAACAAAAAGTACAAGATCAAACTGTAATAAACAAAATATACACAATGAAACCAAATGCAGCAAGAAAAGTGCTATTTACATTTGCAATAGAAGAGAACGAAAAATACAAGGTGGAACTATAATAAACAGAATAAACAAATTGACACAAATGAAGCTAATAAAGGAATTAGTACATATAATGTGAGATTTTAGTTCTGTCTTGAATTGATGCAAGTGCCTTGCATTTTTGATATAAACAGGTAGTTAATTCCATAGCGATAGAGAAGAAAATTCAGCCATCTGTTTGCCATAATTAGTTCGTACTTTAGGTAAAATAAAATTATTGTTAAGTGCGAATCTGGCATTACTATGTGCTATCAGGCCCCAGCACGGTGGTCTAGTGGCTATGGTACTCTGCTGCTGATCCGAGAGTCACGGGATCGAATCCCGGCTGTGGTGGCTGCAATTCGATGGAGGTGTGTGCTGTGCGATGTCAGTGCACATGAAAGAGCGCCAGGTGGTCGAAATTTCCGGAGCCCTCCACTACAGCATCTCTCATCACAGCTGGTTTTGGGACTTAAACCCCACAAAATAACATATGTGCAATCAGGTCAAACGATGAGAAGCAGATTGGAGGTAGTTCTTTGTTTATGCATTTATAGAACAGAATTCCTAAATTATATTTGATGAGCTCAGAAATGGCCAGGATGTTGTTTTCATGCAGTAGACATTTACCATTAGAAAAGCATGGACTGTTTGTAATGATTCTTATGGATTGGTTTTGTATTACTTGACGGGATGCCAAGTGAGTGTTGTAGGTGTTACCCCAGCACATTATACCATAATTAAGACGAGAGTGAACGAATGAGTAGTAAAGTGACACTAATGTGGCACGTGAAAAGTAGGGACAAGTTTTAATGTGCAGATACCGTACGCTATTGTCTTTTTTTACGAGAAATATGATCAACGTGCTTCAAGTTAGGAGTCAAGAGAAGTTCCAAGAAAAGATGAGCAGGGACTGGGAGAGATGGGGTACGAACCAAAAGTTAAACAAGGAATGAATGCTGGATATTTTTGACGTAATGAAAATATAACAGATTTAGTCTTGGTTTCATTAATAGTTAATAAGTTAACACTGCACCAGCTTGAAACATTTTTAAGGTCAGTATTTAGCTTAATGAGAAGTGAAATGTTTTTGTCAGATGCAAATATGGTTGTGTCATCAGCATACAGAATGAATTTAGAGAACAGACACTTAGGTAAATCATTAATATAAATAAAAAATAGAGCTGTCTTAGAATGGATCGTTGAGGAACACCAATGTTAGTAGTTTGTTAGTGAGGGAGACTGCTAACAGGAAAGTGGGGACTGAGCTTCAGCGGTTGCAACCTGGGCTATTCCCCCTGCATGTGGAACGCCTGTGGAACGTTTATAGAGGGACGTCGTTCCCTCTGCAATTACCTTTAAATGTAATGTGTTACCGTTAGTTCCACCAACCCTTAAGGAACTAGTTCCAGGGATGCCGTTCCTTGGAACGACATTCCGTACAACACTACTTCCAAGCAATTGCTCAAGAAACAGATGTGAATGAGGCTGTGTATCTTGCATGAGAAAGACTTTGCTCCTTGCTTTGCATATGATGGAGATCCCATGATTATGACTCAAAAGAAGCTAATCTGGACTTGAAATAACGATGGTACACTCTGAGCAAAAGCAGGCAGAACTATTATGCATTCTTTTATCATAAATTATAGTTTTTTGTCTTCTCATGTGACAGTTGGTTTCAACACTGAATGAAACAGCTTTATTAAAGTCTGGTAAAGCTAATTCGAGGTGGGCCTCAACTGATTTTTTTAGCTGCTTTCAATCACCCGCCACACTGCTGCTGGCTTTGAATTTAGGTGAGTGTTCTGTGGTGTAGGCAGCTTCTGTGATGTAGGTGACTAGATAGTTGTGGAAGCCATTCACAGTGGTGACTGAAATTTGTTACCATACCAGGTCTTGCTCATTCTTCAGATGTGTGTGATATTGCAAAAGAAAATTTGGCCACCACAAACAAAGTTGTGGCAACTTATGTTGTTGCCATGTTTTTATGCTATGCTCGACTGGTACTCTCTTGTTTTTATCGCATGGCAAGGTTATCAGTGTTACATGTTCATTAAATAAAGCAGAGAGCAAGGAGCTCGGTAACTTAACCCCAACGTCGCCCCTCGACCTGGGCAACACCAGAGATTTGAGTGACAAGGGGCTGCAGCAGAATGGGTGTAATATATTTGCTTATAACATATCAGTACATTGGACCTGCATTTCTTTTAGATTTGCCCGTTACGTACAAGCTGTGTGCATGTGCGGTGAGGAGTACTTTACCAACGTGGGTTCGAGTCTTGGCTCTGGCTGGGCTGTTCAACAAGATTGAAAATTTTAAAACATTATTGAAGCTTTATTTTTGTATCCTGCTATTATACACATTCTTGAGGAACTTTCTGTATAAAAGAATTTTTCAGTGATGACCGTTTTTATAATGGGCTGAATTTATATTTCACAAAGCAGCAGTATAAGGAAGTTAATTGCCAGTTTTACTGACTGGTAGGTACATCAACATCTAAATTGTAGTTATTTGGGCTGACATCTGAATCTGCACAGACATCCATTATATATGGCATATGAAGTTCTTTTTATTTTCAAAGGTGCTTTCCTAATTTATTATTTTTGATCTTGCAAACTTGCACAGAAGTCTGCTTTTAGCTGCTCTAAAAGCTGTTCCAAAACAGCTTTAGCCAATCACGTGGTCTGTGTACTTGTACTCATGCACTCATGTTGCAGTACACAAGAAAGACTGAACCTGTTCTTGGCTGTAGCATGCTTTAGCAGGACATGTCGGCTGAGATGGCCACTGCATCTTTCATAAGAACATGGTGTCAGTTTCGGTGCACGGGAGTTTAGGCATTGCAGTGTAGGTTGAAATGCAGATAGGGTAAAACTATCCTTTGGACCTGCAAAGTAAAAAATACGGTAAGGCGCCTTATTAGGAAAAAGAATTTTGGAGAAAAGGACGTAAAAATGTGATACCATATTCATGTCATGAACACAGATGTATCGTAAAATTTTTTTTAAAAAGCTTGCTTTATATTTCAAATACAGTAGGTTGCTGCGGTCTCAAATATCTACATTTATAGAAAAGCCATAGCCTGCACCCATAAAAAGCTTGTAGACAGAGCAGCTGCAAGTACCTTGCAATTAATGAATGCTGCTATGATGCACATCCCTTTGTCAAATAAAAGAATTGTAAGTAGTGCATCATATGTCATGTGCTACGTTTATTCGTCCTTGTTGTCTAGTGCTAAAAATCTTCGTTACAGATAACCAGCTTACTTGCCACTTTGTTTGTGATCTACAAACCTTAAGTTGCTCAGAAATTCTGTTAAATTTTGTTCCTATTTCCAATCTTGTCATTTAAATACTTTGTTTAGACGAGCAGTGGTAATCATTGGAGGATTTTATCTCCTTACTGTACATGCATATAAGAAAGTAATTAGGGAAACACTTCTGCTGAACTTTTTTTCAGAGTGCAGGATGACATGAGGGTATACTTGAGCAAGTTCCCGTTTAAACGGCCCCAAGCTGGTGTAGTTGGTGACGGTCAAGTTGCTGAGGAAGTTGCTGTAGTCAAAAATGAGTACACAGTCAAACCTGTTTATATGACTGTTTTTGATGTCTCCAGCATGTTTACAAATTTTCAGTTACACTTTGCCGTGGATAGCAAGGCCTTTTCTTATTTCTCCAAGAGTTGAACCTGGCAGTACTACTCTACCTCATGGTGTCTTGATATTGCAGGTGTTTGTGGAGTACAATCAAGTGCAAAGCCTTATTTTTTGCTTGATCGCCCAATGCTTTTCTCCTCTTTCTGCAAGACCTGTTGACCGTTCTCATCCTTACTTGGATTGGATTATGCAGGTGTTTGTGCAGTACACAGAGATGTGTAGCCTCCACATAGAGTACCAGGAGCCACCCAAGAAGACTGTTCTCACAGGCAGTCTTTGTCACAAAGTCCCCCTACTTGCACCCAGGCGATGTACGCAAGTTCATCGCCATCGATGTTCCAGAACTACACCACGTTGTTGACTGTATCGTCTTTCCTGCAAAGGGGCCAAGGCCACACCCTGATGAAATGGCTGGTGAGTGTCCATACTGTGGCTACCCACTGTAATTTCTGTCTAACCTTTAATACATTTACAGCCAGATGGTGTTAAAAAAAATGTGGGCAGCTCCCACTAGGGGCACAAGGCCAGGTCACAGCGCAAGGCCAGATTACCCTCCTCACTTTCCTTTTTCCTCACTCTCACATCATTCTTCACCCTCACCTACCTTTCCCACCCACTTTTTATACTTTACTGTAGGAGTGGTGGCCTTAGCCTCCTTCTTTCCCTCCTGCTCACCCTCACTTAACTTTTGCACCTCCTTGCTGTACCACATTTGTACATGGTATGCTATATTTACCCCCTCCTCATCCTCACATCAATCTTCCCCACCCTGACTTCCCTTCCCACCACATGCTATACTATACAAGGCTATACTATGCTTTACTCTCTGCCCTTCTCCCTTCCCTCTTCCTCAGCATCACTTCCCTTTCCCACCTTCTTGTGCCATGGTACACATGGATATGCTTTACTATTCACTACCTATAGACCATTTTCTCATGGGCGCCGCCATGTTGCCTAGTGGGTGGAGCCGTCTGATCTGGCAACCTGCCTGGATTGTGAAAACGTTCGCTTTTGCACGTTCACTATGAAGGCGGATGCAGTTTTTGTTGTTTTTTTAGTTCTGGCACGCTCAATTTTGCCCAAATTGGGGCTCTATAGGAAATGAGTCTGCAATGTCCTAACAAGCTTTAAGCTTGTCATAGCCATTGATTTTAACAGAGGATGCCGTGAAAGTACTGTAACACCGTATGTTTACGGTGAGCTCTTTCTGTTTGCAAAGCACACGCAAGTTTTCATGCTTTCTGGCCGAGCCGAAGCACTCTTTGGGGATACAATGAACATTTTTAAGGGCGAAGCTCCTTAGGGTCGATGCTTGTCCCCTGTCGCACCGTTCTAGCTATGCTCAGCCTCGCTCTCGGCGCGTGCCTCCCGATGCATGGTCTCTCTCTTCGACAGCGGCAGTCATGAGTGCAGTCATATGGTGTGTGTGCATGTGTGGGCTGTTCCCAGAGGCAGTGCACCAAGACAGTGTCATCTGCTGTCGTGAGAGAGAGAGCAAATGGCGTGCGTTGACTATGGTAATGCTCTTTCGTCGATGAATGCTTTACCAGCTCGCAAGGAACGAGAACGCACCCTCACATGCAAGAGACAACACTGACGGAGGCAGCGTCTGCTAGCGAGTTTCTTGTTTGAAAAAACCGACTGCTTGCACGGCACAACTGTTCACCGGCCAGTCCATATATGTAGGCACTGGACCTTGACCTGCAATGCAGTGCTGGTGGGAGAATTTTCTTGTGCGTAGTTGAACCATAATGATTCACAGCATGCCTGTTAACTAAATTAATCTGGAACTCTGCATGATCTATGATGTGGCAGCGCAGGAATCTCAGAAACGCAGGAGCATAAATGACGACACATGTGTAAATATACACACGCGTTGTCACTCATTTACATGCATGAATGGGCAATGTCACGGGTGATTTACGGTAACACAGAATGACCCCCAGCTTTGCCCACTCCTCATAGTTCACTTCATGGAGATGCGTGGAGTTTTTTTCTTTAGTTGTATTTTTGCGAGGGGAGGCAGGCATGAATGTGGTCATGCATAGGCGCACATGGTGGCTGGTTTCGGTTATATCCCTCGGGCGGTTTCTGCTTTCCTTTGTCCGTTTCTTTTTTTCCACTCAGTAACACGATTGACAGGCGTGGACTAGTGTTTGTGTCACAGGAAAGGAATGGGAAAGGTGGGAACGAAGGTGATAAACGCGACAATCGGCTGTCAGCCATGGCGAACGGCTAGGCGGAGTCTGCAGACGAGACATTGCAGAAATTCCCCCCCCCTTTTTTTTTATCACACCTAACAGTGAAGATAGCTGGAGTTTCTACCTCATGTGAGGCAGATCGTGCACCCGATATTAAGCAGTCCCGTGCTCAAACCCATGATCAGCCTCGGATGCGAGCTGCTTTTTTTCTCTTTTTTTGTTGCTCTTGTCTACTTAGTGTAATGTTGCAAATTTCGCCCTGTAATGGGCAAAACTAAGTTGAAGTTGTTGAAGAAACACTATTGGATTATTAAAAACGTACATGTTTACCGTTTTTCTTACTTCACTGAGCGAATTGATCGTTGTGGGACTTGTCGGGCAGGCTCCTTGCGGTCATAGCCGAGGTTGAGCATCTGTGTGTTCACCAGAAATTATAAGGGTCGGATATCCCCGAGAACTTCTTGGTGTACGCAGCTTTTCCTGCTTAAGCATGTTATCCATGAATGCCGCTGCTCCTTGTAAGAGGAAAGCGATACAACTTGAAAAGTAGTCAGCCGTCTGGTCAAAAAGAGTTTCCTTTTCCTGTAGTTGTTAGCACAACCATGAAAACTGCACACTGGCTTTCTGTCAACCTTATATGTTTTCTGGCATCACGACAAAAGAGAAAAAAACTGCCAGGTTAGCCCACAACACACACGAATTGTTCGACAGCTCCACACATCCAAGGATGAGCGAGTGTGCCCCATACCGCCTTGCACACACCAAGAGAGGAGGAAGGCGCAGTCGCATGGATTGCCAGAGCACTCCTCCTCGCCCCATGAAAGCAGTCTATAGTACAAGGACTGCGTTCCTGGTTCTGAGTAGATCCTAATACACTGTAGTGTACCTCACATAGATAAACGGTATTGCAGATGTACGAAAATACTAAAACGCCAGTTATTTTACAGTTCACGAGAGCTTTTACAAAAAAACTTCCAGGATAGGAATGTATTTTTCCAGTCGGTGTGCTACGTGGCGTGGATGCTGTCATTGGTAGACAAACTATATTATAACAGAACAAAAAGGACAACACGGAAAAATTTACATAGTTAGATAAGACTTGCACAATTTAGCTTAGTGTTCGCTAAATGCTGCTGCACAAATTCTGTGAAATAGTGCCATACATTCTAACAGCTTTTCTGACTGCTCCAAACTTGCTCAAAAGTTGTTTATGCGGTGCTCCATGCCTGGTACAAAAGGCACTTTTGCCTGCTTCCAGGACTGCTCCCAAACCTGTGTACTTTGTTTTACCCCTGTATAAGCAATAGCCAAAATATACTGATGTTTTATATCACTTCTTTAAGTGCGATTGGTCCCACTATGCATCACTGGCAGGAATCAGAGCTTGCCGCATTCGAGAATTAGTAGCATGCTGTGTGAACTGTACTCAAGCTCTGCCAATGTAGCCAGTAATTATGGAAGCACAAGAAAAACTCATCTGTTGCATTTGCAACAATTTCGGTCGCTGATAACCTATACAATGGCATTGAGGACATAAGGCAATAATGTCTTGAGGAGAACTTAAGCATACGAGTGGTTACTGACTGCAGCCTGAAGAGTGAGTGCATCGCCATGAAGCAGAGACTGCTTGAGTGAACTGACCATGTGTGAACCCCACTTGCTGTGGTGATGGTCATGTGATCTGCAGGTACAGTCCTCAATAGACCCTTTTCGTAAAAGGGTGCCCCTAGCGCCGCACATGTGAACTATGACAAGCCGCCATGTTTAGGTCGCCGTAGCAGACGGCGCAGACTGCGCAGACTGTCCGCCGGTTCTGACAGCGCAGCAGTACCCGCTTGCGTGTTGCCATTGTTTTGAAAACGCGCTGCGAAAAATGGTTGAGACGTGCTGTGTTCCGTTGTGCAACCAGTGAGGGTATCGCGACAAGAACGAAAAGGTAAGCCCCAGACATATCAATTCACCGATGTAAACATACGTGCCGCACTTGGGAGCAATGCGCGTGTCATGGAGGCAAAGCGCTGGGCCTTGCAGGCGTGCTCTGAATTTTGACAATGGGTTCTTTGATCCTCACACTTCTTCTATTTGCTTTTTGTTGCCACGCCAAAGCTACATGAAGTGCGTGCACTGAGGAAATTGTAGCGCTTCATCGCGTGACAGTACAACAAGCAACGTCGCGAATTAAAACGTAAAAAAAAGGCTGACCGCTGACTGAAAAGTTGTAGCGTGGAAAGAAATAACGGTAATAACATGCATCACTTACGATGCCCCTTCAATTCGTCTAGCTGCAAAAGTTTGTTGCTATTTATCAGCATTACTCAGGGGCTTTACGTGCGAGGTGTGCAAACACTGCCGGTGGTAGGCTGCAAGCACCAAGAGCCATTGTCACTTTGCATGCAAAAGTGAGCGGACGCAACGTTCGTTAGGTCAACTATTAACGTGGCTTTGCATTCTTCACGTGCATGTTCTAGTAAGCATAACGTATGACAGGTGTGGCAGCGGTGTGCAGTCGCGCTCAGTGACAACGCGGTACCCGTGTGCGCAAGAGTCGAAAGCTGTGCGGTCACCCCGGTGATCTTATAGGCCGCTGGCTTTACCGGAGGCAGGTAGTCAAAACGCTGTTTCACAAATTTTCGTTGTGGTGGCACCTCCGTGCAATGTCAGGTGCCGATATGGCCAAAGGCACTGTGTTGCGTGCGACTGCACGTGTTTATTTTGCAGTCACTACCCACTGAATAAAAAAAAATTTCGTACTGCAGGTCACATTCCACAAATTTCCCGCAAACAAGGCACTACGTCGAAGGTGGATCCATGCCATTAGGAGGGACCCAGGAAAGAATTTCACTCTAGAACGTACAACAAAAGTATGCTCGAAGCACTTCACCTTACAAGACTTTGTACCAAACGTAGCCAGTGGGCGACGGTATTTGAAGGATACTACTGTGCCATCAGTCTTCCCATTTTAAAAAACTGTTTCCCAGCCCCGTCCTACAAGACATTTACAAGAGAGGATGCTGCAGAGCAACAGTGACCTTGAACACAACAATCTTGCACTATCACGTGATGATGACACAGAAAATCATGAGTTTTCCAATGCAGAAATGGACAGTGCAGAAGCAGGGAACACTTGCGTGTTGCAAGAAAAAAACCTGCTGTTCTTGTCGGCAGGAGCTCGTTAAAGTGCAACAGCAACTGAAAGAAGCGACAGCAGAGATTCTTAGACTCAAAACGGAATCCCAAGAACACCGTAACTGCAGCACTATGCTGGTGAAGATAAAAAGTGAAGTGCAGCAGAAGAGCACAGAACTTGCAAGTAAGTGCGAAGAGCTGAAAAATTCCACCGACATGCTAACCAGAGCAAGGCTGGACTTTGCACGTGCAAAAGAAGACACTGTCTCACTATCACGCATAAATGAGCAACAAATGAACAAGCACACAGCTACAATCCAAGAGCTCAAGAGCCAGCTGTCATGTGCGAATGACCAGAAATGGAAGTTCTGCATTGAGAGATTTCGGGAAGACAACAGCAGTATGCAATTTTATACAGGGCTGCCAAATTATGGGCACTTTAAGAAACTGCTGCAACTTGTCGCTCTGAAAAGTGACAGCACGAGCTCATCCTTTCCCAAAAATGTGCGGGGTCACCGATGCAAGCTATCGCTGGAAGACCAACTATTCTTAACCCTCATCAAGCTGCGGGTAGGCCTGTTCCACATTCACTTGGCACATATCTTCGACATTTCTCCAAGTACAGTGTCAAGGGTATTTACAACCTGGATCAAGCAGCTGTACGAAATCTTGGACGGACATGCCGTGGTGGCCAGAACGAGATGTTGATTTAACTATGCCTGAAGAATTCAAGCAAAAGTACCCCAAGACACGTGTAATTATCGACGTAACAGAAATCCGACGCGAAGCATCAAGTTCTCTGGTCCTCCAATCAGGAACTTACTCATCATATAAATCAACGAACACTTTTCAGGGACTCATAGGAATTTCACCTAATGGACTGGTTAGTTTTGTGTCTGATCTGTACATGGGATCGATCTCAGATAGAGAACTTATAATTAAGAGTGGCTTCTTGGAGCGAAACTTCGATGCAGGAGACACTGTGATGGCCGACAAAGGCTTCAAAATCAAAGACTTGCTGGAGAAAATTGGTGTTGGGTGAACCTGCCAGCATTTCTAACAAAAGGACAATTCAGTGCTGTAGAGGTACAAGAAACTGCCGATATTGCATACCTGCGCATTCATGTTGAAAGGAGAATACAGCGCATCAAAACTTACCACATCTTTGACAGAATAATTCCCATCTCTCTAGGCCCCATAATCAACGAGATCTGGTCAGTTTGTGCCCTGTTGAGCAACCTACAAACCACAATAGTGAGAGACTACGAATGAGCCAAGAGGAAGCAAATGTGAAATTTGTTTATTCCAAGACACCTATTGTTCATGTTGTGTTACACTCCAAACAAAATCTGTTTACATGCAAATGCATACTGAACGCATTCAAGGGCACTGAAAATAAAACTTCTTCCCGTTTTCTGTCAGATGTGCTAACATTCTATTATGGTGTTAGCATTTGAAAAGTTTATGCTGTGTTTAGAGGTATGATGAACTTGGCCATACATTGAATAATTTTAACTTTTTCTAATTCTCAAACTGTGCTAGTGGTCATGAAGGTCATGTCAAGTTGCTGCTGTTCTGGATTGTTCAAAACTACGTAGATAAATGGGGTAAGATATGCTAGGTTGACACCGAAGCACCATGTCAATGAATGTGTGCTCCCACATCCTACCATTCATTTTGCCATGTTCAAGAACAATGGACAGTTAACTCGCAATGTTTCGGGACCCTTCTGCAGGCAGTGCAGTTAAGCAGCAATGCATTACACACACACGCCATGGAAACCTTACTTTTGCTTATCTGATGCGCGTACCTTATTCAACCTTTTGTAGAAATCGAAGTGGAGGAGAACATTTAGTTTCTAAGTGTTACTACCAAAGAGTTCAGAAAAACCATATCAGGCACGTCCCATGTAAAATCAGCAGGTGAAGGCAGCATAACAACTGACTTCATCAGAGAGATTTTCTATTTCAAAAACTTGCATCACTCTTCACCAAATGTCTTAAAACACCTAACGTACCGACCAGCCCAAAAAATACCAATACAGGGTGAGAAAATTAAGAAATTCAACGGCATAAAGTGGAACCAGCTTGCTGAAGATGGAGCACATTGGAAATTGTTGGGAGAGGCCTTCATCGGCATTGGATTAAAATAGGCTGACGATGATGATGCTTTGTTTAAAGGGATACTGAACAAAAATCTGGAAAACTGGCGAAAACATCGCAAACCTACTCGGAAAACGTCACTGTTCCGATTAACAGAGTTCATTTCACGTATTTTCGAACAGTTGGCCGTATTTTGAGTGGATTGTAGCGCGCAGCGGCCACATGACAGTGCACTTGTCAACGGCCGTGACGTCACATGCAACCGGTGCCCTCTCTCCTCCAGCCACTTCCCTCTCCACCTATCCTCCCGAGAACCACTTGTGTTGCGAGTTGCTCGTTGGTTGGCACGTCAGTATCCCGTGGGTGTCACGCAACTTCCTCTAGTTCACCGCGCGGCCGCTAGACGTGTGAATTTGCGAAAAATGCATTAAATTCAATATTTTCCACTAGTCTCTCGCTGAAATGAAGGTTGTGGAAACAAATTTCAGTACCCAATCTTTCAATTGGATCATTTATCTCGACGGCGAAAGTTTTGTTCAGTATCCCTTGAAGCAACGTGCCCATCTGTTACTTGGCACTGATGGCTTCTTTGCCGCAAAATACTAGTTCATATATTCCTACAATAGTAAGACAGAAGGGTAGTAAAGTAAAATTCATCCAGTTTTGCTCTCATTTCTTGCCAAACATGATTTTCAAATTTGATCCTTTGAACACAGAGAAAGTTATCAGAATAAACAACAAAATCTGCCCATGTCAGCCCAGTTACACCCATTTGTCCCATAACTTGGGCGAAGTATGGGTGCTCCACTTTTATAGAGGGGTGTTGTAGATCATCAAAATGAACACAAGTGTCCTTAGCTGTTAGAAGTTTGTCTATCTTTCAAACTGTATGGACACTTCACTTCCACGCATCCCCAGGGTTGTTCCTCCGATGAATCATAGACAACGGCATCTGGTGATGCTCCAAGCCATGGGTGTGCAGGGTTAACAAAGAGCCCAGAACACTGAAGCTGGACATCCCGCCCCTTGTTCTTCAGGGCTTCTTCATAGCGCTGTAGTGCCTTGGTCTCATTGGCTATGCCGTACCTGCACATGACAAGCATGCAGAACATAATAAAAGAGAGCACTTTATCTCTATATCGAACAAAATATCTATTAAGTCACAAGTGCAAGATTGCACTGTTATTTGATTCAAGTCATGTGCCAATTCATAGGGCACTAGCTTCCACAAGGAAAGCTGATTAAAACGCTGTGTGGTATTTATAGGCACTATAAGCCTACATTCATGGTTGAATGTAGGTTTGCTTACAGGCCCTTCAATGGGCCTGAAATTTTGAATAAATAAATAAATAAAAATGTGTACTATTTTAGCACCGGGCTATTCAGAACCACTGTATTCACAACATTAAGTCACAACTACTGAGTGAGGGTTTAATATGCAGGGAGGTAAGCAAACAAAGCTTCATTTTAATGAATTAACAAAGAATTACCAAATCAGCATGCATTAGGACATGACTTACAAGATTTCTACACGTGCACCACTCCATATTTTGAACAACCCTCACAAGCTGCATGTCTACAGAATTTGAACTTTCCCTACGAAGATGATTTTTATAGCTGGAAATCATGTATAAAAATTGCCTTCAATATTAAAAATTCATCCGAACGGTGAGCAATACAACCAGAATAAGACATTGCTTATCCAGGGCAACAAACTCTGGCATTCTTTTAGAATGAAATGGTGAACATGCAATCCATAAGTTAACATATTCCATTACGTGACTTACCTGACAGCAGGAACCCTGGATAGATCCTTAGATAATGTTAGGTGACCAAGGCCTTTGTCCACTGCTTCCAGAAAAGCACACTGCCAAAGTTTGATGCTGTCAACCGGTACTTCCTTTCCTGGCACCAAGTCGTGCTTTTACGTTACCTCCGCGAGTTCCTCTCGAGGAACTGCGCTTCAGCAGATGTGAGCACGATTTTATGTGAAAACAAAAGTGTTCGTGTTACTATAAGTGTGTAAGGTATCTTTCAGGCTCAGATTGCCTGGATTCGGCAGGAAGGATATCCAGGCTTTGTTACTGTATCTATTGCAGGTTCTTTACTACGAGCCATAATAGGATCTACCTAGGTACCTAGCAGCACAAAACTGAGGTGGTCAGAGAGCGAGGCAAGTTAATGTAGAAAGACGGCTATGACACCATACTTTTATTATGACTCCCATCCTGTAAAAGACCATATGATCCAGTGTCTGGGTAAAAGTGCTTTTTTCGTTATTCCATAAACTGGCCCCTGCAAATAAGGCATGAGGGCCCACCTAAAAGAACTAGTAAGCAGACTGTGGAAGGTGCAGAAAAAACTGCATGTGATTCTGCTTACAAGCACAAAGAAGTCTGCACTACAGAGATTGCAGTAGTCAGTGTATGGCTCTCACCAGCCATAAAAATAAGACAATGCAGCATTACAGACATGGCTGAGATCACTATAGGGGAAAATATCAATATGGCCTCCTCAGAGCAAGTGTAAAAAAACAATTTGATCTTATTGAACATGCATCAATGTGTCAAAGGAAATGGTAACTAAATTGGTTGTGTTAGAGGTCATAAGTATTTGAAACATTAAAAATTAGCCCCATTTCAACTGAACAGCAAATACTAACCATCCTGATAGTAAGATAAAAGATACAAAAGTTGGTGTCATTCAAACCGCAAACAAAACTACAGTATGTGCACTTAGTTGCTCGTGTCCGTCCAAACAGCTGCACAAAATTATGACAAATCTTGCACTGCACTGCATATCGACACTTCTACAATAGTCTAGAGCTTCAGCATATGAAAAGTGCTTTTAGAGCCAGTGAACTAATCATGATGCACAGATGGTTCATTAGCTATATCTAAAGTTAAGAAATAAGAAATCCTTGTACCTTCAAGATGCACTGTTTGTCTTTGTCAATATCGCCCAGGACAGCCCACTGTACACTGCTTTGGAATGGCACAAGATCTTCAGGCAGGTGTGGCAGAACACTTGAATTAAAATCTTGTTCAAGTGTCCTACAAAGGAACACTCTAAATCCATGCGGTGCCATGGGATGCTGATATGCCAGTGGCGACCCATGAAACACTGTCCCACATTTTGAGATGCACATTGCTGCACGGTCTGCGGCAGATAGCATGGCAGTCAGGGCACTGTCTGCACAACTTCAGCCAAGCCGTGTGCGAAATCCAGGACATCTTTTCTTTTCTCCTCTACACTGCGTTCTCTGAATTTCTTTATATCCAATCGGCATGGCAAGGGCACGTCTCGGCCGCCCTCTTGCACTCTTCTCCAATCCAAACCTTGCAGGCTGCTGGCTTTTATTGGTTGTGTACTAGGTCGTCTCCACACCTGTGGCAAATCTGTACATGACAGATGATCTGGGGCCTCGTGGAAGCCCTTTTGCTGCAGTAAACAAACCACTTGAAGCACAGCCTGTAAGTGGCTGCAGGCTTTTCTCCCTGCTGGACATTCGCAGAGACCTCCAAGGATCCTCCCATCTCCACTTATAGTCGCATGAACTATATATGGAGGTTGGGTTTTCTTTTGGCTCCTGAAGCATCTTGCCCGTATGAAGAATGTGGACTGCCTACAAAAGAAGACTGTCATCAGTAATCAAAACAACGAGACAGACTGACTAGTTGCTGGAGCTTGCTTTCGTAGCTGCTGCACAAACCAACACACGTAAAGGCACATAGTGCGCGTACACGAGAGCGAGCATCGCGCTTGCCCTAGGCGAGCGGAGGCCTCCTACAGTATCTACCCAATAATTAAACTCGGAAAGAAAACAGTCCTGTGCTACGGCATCCTAGCCTAGCTTGCACAAAAGCTTCCTTACGATGAGCCTAAACTGATTTTGAGCTCGCCACAAACAAGCACTCTGTACGAGTCGGACCTGAGCTTCAGAAAATTGGCCCGGGATATCCATCTGCCTCTTCGGATTCCATGCTCACATGAGTGCTGTTTCAAGCATGCACGTACACATAGGCGAATAAGCAAATAGAACACTGTAGCGTTACGGGCTCTCTCTGGTGCCGACACAACGTAAAGCATGCACCTCGAGCAACGGCAACATTCACACACATTTTAGAAAACGGAGAAAACTGATCGTAGCTACTCGCATTTCTTGGTCGTAACAGGCACGTATAGTTGATGCGACGACGTAACTTTCCGTCAGCAGCTTGTAGCTCCGACGAGTGTTTTTCCTCGTCCCTGAGACAGACGCCAGACGATTCAGCTAGGAGTTCAACAGCCGTGGCAGCCGGGCCAAATCGTTCGTCCATCCCGTCGACGGGTAACTGATGTTGCTCATTACGAAAACAAAACCCGTTGCTCGGTGTTTGCAAAGGAAGGCACGATGGCATATATTACGCGATTCGGGAAAGATTGCAGCCGGTGGTCACCTCGCACGGATACACTATACGGCAGCACACGCACACACACACGGTGGCATAGGCGGCATGCCCTAAACATGGCGGATTCTCTCTCACAATCCTTTGCAAATCGAAACTGACGAAAAGCCCACCACCAGGTAGCATAATTATGAAAGGGGTCTATTGTAATGAACAAAATCGTGTGGTTATGCAGACAGCGAGCTTTGCAATCGAGATCATGCTTTGGATGGTCGGACCAGATAACGCTCAGACACTTTATGTGCTATTTTTCCACTCAAGTGGTTGATGTTGAGTGGTTTGCTGACATTTGGAAGCACGGTTTTGTGGGTGCATTCATTGCATATTGCTGCATTTATAGTGCAATGATATATTATTGAAAATGATAAATGATACAAAGTCACGAAGCTGTTTAATGCCAGAATACTGAAGGTTTCAAAATATTTTTTACTGGTAAAGCAAGACTATCAGTTTTGTGTTGGTGGGACCTTTGTAGGTGTAACCCCTGGCCCATAAAGGGCCAGATGAGGGCTGGAGTTGTATGCCTGTCACACGAGGTAACTTAAGTGCACTTAAGCTCACGCGCTGCTATGCGAGAAAGAGAAGAGTGTGCTTTGGAAATGTGCATTCCCCTAGCAGACATGGCTGCAAATTACATGAGGGTGAGAATAGCGAGGTTTCTGTTGAAATGATCTTTTTTATTCATAGCAACATTTCTAATAACAAAAACAATGTTTTAAAAATACTACGGGCACCGTGTTATGCATTAGCATATTTGTTTGCATGCCCCTGCTGTCGAGGCTACACACTCCGTCGCTGCGAAGTTAGTTCAGCGAACGCACTCGCCTGCAAGTGCACTTTGCAGCGAGTGTCACTAAAGGTTCCCATTTGACAGCATGCACATGACGCTAGCGGTGAAGTGCACAACATCAAATTGCACTTAAGTTGTCTCGTGTGACAGGGGTAATACTCTAGTAATTTTTGTAAGAAACTGACTTGAACCAGTGTATACCGACTTCATACAATATAAACCTAAACCTCTATATAACGATGTCAATAAAATTGGCAATTCATTATATCAAAACATTGTGAAATTCAAAATTGGGATGGAGCGCGTGCGTCACGGACGGGGACGCTTTGATCGGTCTCCTCCACGGTGACACGTGGCGCGCCGCGAGATCGTGCATGGAGCGATCCCTTTCGCGGCACAAGAATTCTGCCGCGCGGCATCCTCGGAGGCTCGCATTTTGCTGCCGCCAGCGCTCCGCGCGTGTTTTTTCACTGGTATGTGCATGCGCCTTAAAGCGTCACTGCTGGCATTTTCTTTTTGCTCGTTTTCCCAAGGGGTGCACTTTTGCCCTTGTCAAAGAATCGTTTATTAAACTGAGGAAGATAATTTTTCTTTTTATTGTCCTTTTCATGACCTACAAACTATGCTGGGTATGTGGATGCTTAGGGGATATCAAGCTGGTTTAACCACTTAAGAAAATATTTAATGAATGTTGAAATAATTCATTAATTGCAACTTTATTGTGTGCTACCTGTTATGAACACTTGACAGAATGCTTTTAGTGCATTTGTGCACACTCTGAGAGTGCATCAGAAGTAAAAGCACCATTCAAATAATGTTTAGATAACAGTGCAGCATGTGCCTTTAAGAGAGGGGACATGGGTCCTTAGACCAAAAGTATCAAAAATAAATTAATGAAAAGCAGAATTTTCGGAGTCTACATCAATTACTCTCCATATGTGCCAAGTTTTATATCTGTTAAGGCCATATTTCAGCTAAAAGATCAATTTAAAAACTTGTAAAACGCCTGGTTTCTCGCTGTGTCAACGTTAAAATGAAGCATCCAGTGATGCCATGCACACGTTCTAGTGCCTTGAGGGCCTACTCAAGGATTTATACAAATGCAGTTTAAATAATGTTTAGATACCAGTGCAACATATGCCTTTAAGGTATGCAAACATCTTACAGCAGAAGAAATTGCTGTCTAGAGAATTGAAAGTTTTTTTTTCACACTTCTGGAGATATAAGAAACATGGTAAGAGTTAATTTGCAGCTGAACGAGACTTTTCAAAATCAGTCATTGATTACTGCAGCCAATCAAGGATATGTACGTCAGACTCTGAAAGACAGTTAAACTACGATATAATGAACTTCATTTTAACGAAATTCTCTATATAATAAAGTGTTTGATTTTACCGGCTGATGTCAGTAGAATGCCATTTATTTTTTACCTCAACATATAACAAAGCATGTTTATCCATGGTTTCAATATAATGAAGTTTTGCTGCTGCAGAGGAAGACTGAGGTAGTCATTTAAAACACTGAATTGCACATTTTTCCTAATGCATTACAGCTGAGCCCATTTATAACGTAACCGCTTATAGTGCAGGACTGGCTATAATGCAGTTTTTTTCGGACCCCTGTTTACCCTCCCATAGAACTTATAATGTATACGCATACCGCTTACTGTGCAGCTCCGTGAGATGAAAGACCGCTTATAATGCGGCTGTAGGGAAATCCGCGGACAATTGAGGTAGCGAGCAGGCTTCACAATCGAAGTGCGCAGCCCAAGACGAGCGCAATGAATCACCATGAAGGAGGAAAAAGTGCGGAACGAATGAACAAGGAACGGAGGGAAGGAAAAAAAAGGCCCCGGTAGCAGCGCGTCGCAAGCACACCCTGTGAGGATAGGATTGATAGGATCGCCAAAGCAATGGAGAATGCTGCTACGGTCGTTTGTCAGCTCCGAACACTTGCTCTGCATGGTATGCACGCCAGCAATTGCATGATGTCCGCGTTAACACTGTCTCCAGTTCTTTCTTTTTATGTCATTTCACCCGAAATGCCCTTGAATCACCCCGCGAGCGTGATTTCTTGTACATCCGATCCCTGTGTTGTTAAGGCCAAGCTTCCCGTGCGGCGCGGCGCCCACGACCCCATGAACTAGGCCTAACGAGCACTACCTTTTCGGTGCTAGCTGCAGATAGGGTGCCTTGGGCGACTGTGGTTCGTGGTGGCCCCATTTAAAATGTGACAAATCATTTTAACAACAGAAGCGGGGGCATGGATGGCAGGTGCACCACTCGAATGGCAGTTTGCTGTAGCTGCATTTTTGATATCATGCACACGTTAGAGAAAACGAAGGATAGTGCGTTCCTGTTTCTGTGCGTCCGGTTCCGCGGGAAGTCCGCATAAACGGCGACGTCGTTATAGCACTTTTTCATTTCTATCTTTTTTGCTCAGCGTGGCCGCGGACTTAAATCTTTCAAATATGCAGATTTTCTTTTTTTTTTCAGTGGATGAAAGCAGCCCAGTTGCGAGCTTCGAATGTCTGACAGGCAGCGCTACTTTCTCGATGATTTTTACACACATGTAGGCTTTGAAAACTGATGTTTTGGTTATAGAGCAGTACCGCTTATAGTGCATGTATTCACGATTCCGGTGACTTACGTTATAAGTGGTCCATGCTTATTCAGATTGTTCTGAATTCAGATTATTCAGATTCAGCTTATTCAGCCATGCCCGCTGATGCAGAGCAGCTGGGGAGGGAGAAAAGGTGGAGCATGAATGCTTGGCTCCTTGCCACCAGCGTGGGAGGGAGATGGAGAGCATGCACGCGAACAGCCTCGAGGTATAGTGCCTCGATAGTCGGTCGAACAGGACATTGAGGTACTTTACTTCGTTGGACTTGTGCATTCCACAAGTGGTGTCACTTTGTATTTTGCCTCTCTCGTGTCAAAGGTCAGCACATGACTTGGTGCTTTGTTAACACCAAGCGTCAAGCAACAAGGATGTGTTGCTGTAGAAGTGCTAGAAAAGGTGGCATCCTCTCGCTTATCTCACAACAGATTGCAATTGCACGGATGTCACCAAAGAGGCTTAACTTGCAATTGATCATGACTGGTGAAAGAAAAAAAAGGGGGGGAGGGGCGAAAGCCACTGCTTATTTCGGAACACTGTAAAGCTCATTAGTCATGTTTCCTAATGAGACAGAAGCTATTTTTAGACTTTTTGAAGAATAGGATACTTACCCAGCAATAGCACTCAGAACTAATAGGTGCGTTTGCAGCAACTACAGTTTCCTGAGCGAGTGCACTGTTGTAATGGTTCAGTAGATGACGACAGTTTTTGTTTTTCTTCGCTGCTCGTGCTTGCTTGCCGCACAGTTACCAAGTCTATAAAATTGCACTGATGTTCTGTGGTAAAGGTGACTTACCAAATGCCTGTTGAACCAATGCATAGTGGTGACTGAAATTTATGATGCTGTACCAGGGTTTCCCAAATTCACTGCATATATGCACACGTTGTTGCAAAACAGGAAATGTGACCACCATGAATTCAGGAGCTGTAATTCAGGTTTTTGCCTTTTGTTCATGCTGTCCTTGACTGAAGCTTTCTTTGTATTTTTTTGCATGCTATGGTTTTTGATGCTCATTCATCGGCTGTATAAGTTGATAGCTGGTTGCTAGGTCAACACAACATCCGTGCTGCCCTCTTGGTCTAGGAAATGCCCATAGATAGCAAACCCCAGTGGCAGAATGGGTATGGTAGCCTTGCTTATTTCTCGATAGCAGTTTAGGAATCACTGACCCTTTGCACAGCATGCTCTCGCTGACTCATATTGTGTAAAGATCGAGAGCTGCTATTTTGAGTGGCAGTGGGAACGAAGTGGCATATCAAGCATTTATGCTTTCTTGCATGCCCTCGCATGCGCTTCGACACGCAGGCACCTATTGTTAGAATTATCTCGGTTAAGGCCGGTCCCCACTAGCGTCAAAAACGCGTGCGGCGAGCGCCTTCTGCGGCATTCACGCGTCAACAAGTCCCCACTCGTGTTTTGTGGCAAGTGGCAACGAGGTAGCCAAGAACGACCTGACACCTCGACTTGTCTTGTTCCATTCGAAAGGTCTCACGAAAACGTGAGCTCTAATCAGACGATTTCATCTTTCGTCGACTATGTATGTCTCTCTAGTGCTACAGCTGGTCACGCTATAAAAAAACTGCTACTGCGAAAATACTTCTTGCTCGGCGTCTTGGTACGGGTAGGCTTAACGAAAACTGTATATAGGTGTGGGCGTGGCCTCTTAGATTTTACGACAGCTATGTCATATTTAATCTCAGAGGCCGTGTATTATGGTTCTACACTTGACAGACAGATGGCGCCACACGTCTGTGGCACCGTCGGCACGCCTCTGCGGTTCGCTTCTGATTGGTGCTTGTTTCGCAGCGGCTGCATAGAAATGGGTCTCGACCCATTCGAACATCTGCTGCGCGTTGCTGCCGCTTTTCACGAATCTCGCTACTCGCAACAGCAACGCTCGCCGTGCGCATTTTTGCTGCTAGTAGGGACCGGCCTTTACTCGCATCTAAAGGGCACATCTTTTTCTGAGCTAGGAAATGAGCGAAAAATTTGTAAGCATGTCAGCATGGAGTATGAAATCAAAACCATGCTCACGGCGTTGCCCAGTCTCCCGTCTGATCTGTTGAATGTAGAACTACAGTGGCACTACCTGAACATTGCCGTCACAAAATGGCGCTGGATTACCTTCAAAACGAGTTAGCATTGATCCGCTTCATGCTCACCTGCAGCCTTCGTGTGCCTTGTTTGCCCCGAACTAAGTACATATGATGATGCACTGCTGAAGATAGCTGCGTCACGTCTTTGCACGCCCAAAGCATGTGACGCGAGTTACGCAGTCTACAGCTGGATACATTGACTGGAAAAGCTTCTGCAGATGAAAACTGGAAAATAACCGGACCTCAGACAAGCTTGCAGTTTTTCTTAATCAACTGCATATTAGAATCCAAATTCCCATGAGAACAGCACTTCCTTGGTGCACAGTCAAGGTGAGCCATGTGCGTGCTGCTACTCTCGCCTGTTTTTTCCTTTTTCACTTCATCTGTGTCATATTTTTATCACAGTCCTGTCTGAAATGTTTGTTGTAACAGTACGGTGCTTAGAAAGTCTTCGCTGTATCTGGACACAGTTTCAATGCATGACATAGGAAAATCATAAGTGAACTGAAATATTATCATTATAACTAATAGATTGTTATACCTGGGATCATTTTAGTGGGTTTGACTGTATTGTAAATGCACACAATTCCTGTAACTATCAGACATGACAGAACCAGTCGTGCCAGCACAGGAGCGTTGAATGTTGTGTCACAGTGCAGTTTCTTGCCTCTGGCAGGGAAGCATGTGACTATTTATTTAAGCACATGTACTCGGACTTGCAAATTGTGTATCCTCACAGCGAGATCTGAGCCAGTGCCGATCATGCTTGCTGTTGACAATCGTACCGCTTATACCATGGGAGTTTGCAATGGCTGCATTGCAAAGAAGAAAGCTCTATATTTCCAGGCTTTGCAGATATAAAGCTAACTTCCCTCATTTGTGAACTATTGCACAGTGCTTCTGCATATCAAAGCTGGAACGGTGATGATCACGCAAGCTAATGGTCGTGTGTCACGTGAATAAACACTGCATTCTAGCGTCCAAGTTGGCAGCTTCTGTCCACTTGCAACATGCAATTTTGACAAACTCATGCTATGTATAGGCATTGCACAAGGAAAAGTGCACCACCCATTACATTGCTTGTGATTGTGCAGCTGTGCAAAGGCAGGTGGGCAGTCTGAATTTTTGTGTTGGTTGCAGTTTGAAGATTGTGTAACTTTGTTGGATGAGTCCCACTGCCACCTCCACTCCAATAGCGTATTTGTAGGATGGACTATGCTTACACATGCTGACGAGCTGTGTAACAGACTGTATCGTGGAGATTTACGGATGTCAGCTTCAGTTTGAGAAATGTGCAATTTTCCAGCTCAGTGCCGCAGCAGCAGCGTTGGCTGATCCAGCGGGCATGTGGAGTGGCGCAAGCCAATGGGGCCCTGAACTTAGGGCTCCACCCTACGAAGAAGATCCCTCATTTTGTTTTAAATAGATGTTTTCTCTCTCCCTCCACAATAATATGGTCAGATACGTGCCGGAAATTCTCGAAGAGCAGTTCTGATTGAAAAATAAAGAGCATAACACTTCAGAGCCACATAGATAATTCTGAGCGAAAAAAAGCATAGCTGTCTAGAAATTGCTGGTTTCTACGTGTGGTATGCTTTACTTCGTGCGGCAGGTATAAGCGCCATGCATTTGTAAAATAAAATCACTTAATTGTTAGCATGTGTCGTGTCGTATTTTTGTCCCTGTCATCCATTGCTACTGCAAACCAGTGTCGCATGTCATTAATCGGGAAAATAAGCACACGTGTTCAGGAGTATGGTGTTCACCAGCGTGCTGGTGAACCTGTGTGCTTGTTCCTCTATATCATTGAGGTCTTACAAATCTGCCAATCCAGTGCCTGCACTGCTCTGTGAATGACAGTCATGCAAAATCTCGGTGCGCTTTACAAAATGGTTTAGTGGTAATGTGGACATTCATCACTGCCAAGGTCCGATCTTCTGGCATTGTGCCAGTAAGAAACAGCTCGCACATCATGAGTGGTGCTAATGAAGGCACCTGCTGCAAGCCTGCAGCTAGTGCATCCTGTGCCATTGTCAACATTATGACTTTCATGAGGTCATCACCTTACACCTCAGTGCGTGCTTGCAGCAACAGTTTACAGTAGTGCTCCACTTGATTTAGCCTTAAGCACGAGTCATCATTTGGGTCGCCCGAAGAAGATCAATTACTAGTCCAGTGGGTTGCGAACATGTTGATTATGAGCAAATGAGCAAAGTGATACACAGAAGTCTGCAATGTGTGAAAGGATGAGAAACAATAAAGGCCAATGAATGGGATGTTGCCGTTGATTTTGCGATGGAAATGGTATTTGTGCCTTTGGAGGAGGCAGCTACCAGTGAGAGTATGGCCTTTGAGATTGGTGTAGCAGATATGACATCATGAATTTGCTAATCTCGGAGGCTATGCTGTTGCCAACTGCACATGCTGTGGGTCGAGGACAACTATCAGAATGCGCACACTGTGTTGATGCAAGTTGACTTCGCTGGTGCAGACTATTGCCGGAGTTACAGTTGCACTGTGTCCATCTTATTTGGTGCCTTTGGCCGTCGACATATTCGCAAAAAGTTCCTGTATGTTGCAACCCGTATATGGTGCAGTAGGCAAGTTGATGCACTCGTGTGCTAGAACCCACCAAAGCAATGCGCAACATGCTTTAAACGCCTGCACGCACAAAGAGGTATTGTGGTATGTTTACATGGGTTAACATGCCACACTGCCTTTTTGGGGTCGAAAGCTCTGATGAACATTTCTAAGGGACAATCCACTTGAGGGCTTCAGTACGGGGCGAAGCTTGATATAAAACACGGCAGTCCTCAAGAGTTCAGTATACATTCGCACTGACCCTATACGTTTGCTTTGGGTTGTGGAAGGATTTCTCAGCTGTCTGATGTAGCCAATGATTCAATAAATTCATGTTTAATGTGTCCAGGATTGACTGTATACAGAACGCTTTAATTAACTCCGAACTGCAAATGCTTATTTCTTGTGGGTCCCATCCTATTCAAATCTGGTGGACTCCTCTTGAAGTAGTGTCATCTGCAATGCAAACATAACTGCTGTAAAATTCAGCCTAAGTTTTTCACCCCTCCCATCTTGCCGTAAGCTCTTGTTTAGGAATATATATATAAAATTTGGATGCCATTATCTGTGCAATGAAAATTTTTGAGCAAATAGGCCATTTTCTTGTACTTTGCATTCCGGAGCAGAGAATTATTACTCTTTTGCATTTTGCAGATGAAAAAGTGGAATCCTCTTCCCCCGCTTATTGTCACCATTCAAGATCATCACCTATGAGTATTACGCTGACTTTGTTGCACTGTAACCACTACTGCAGTAGCCCTGCAACTGGGCTGCAGTATGTCCAAATGAATAAATACTTGCATTTGTTGGCAACCCATATCCCTCTGCAATGCTCATTCTACCTTAAGGGTGTATCTGATACACAAAAATAAATTGATGTGATCATTTAAAGAAAACTGGACAGTAACATGCCCTTGTTGGCGTAAAACCAGCAGCCAGCACCACAAGGAAATAATAGGCTCTCTCATTTGGGAATCTGCCTGGGTGGCAGCTTTACACACAGCGATGGTACACTTAACCTTGAATTTGAAGTGCTTGTAAAAAAGTTAAGATGTTCTCACACACTGTGTTACCTCGTTTAGATTGTGTATTGTTATTAGATGTCAAAAGGAGTGATTTAAGATGTTTGTGTGAAAGTATGTGGGTATCCTTATCCTTAGCATGGGTTTCTTTTTTTCCAATCGTACAGGCTCTGACTTGGATGGGGACGAGTATGTGGTTATCTGGGAGAAGTGCCTCTTCTTCCCAGGACCAAACAAGACCCCTATGAACTTTTCAGACATGAACCCCGAGCCCTCTATCAAGGAGATCACAGTATGTCTCATTTAAGTGAAATAATGGAATCTGTATGTGGAAAGATAGATTATATATGTTATGGGTGTTGGTGGCATTCTTATGAAGCCCTTATATCTTAAGCAGGCCTGCCTCTCTGTATTGGTGTAATTAACAATAATGAGGATCACAGTTTTGGTTGCCAGTGAGAACATTGCAGGACTGTATTGGAATGGTTGTGTGATGCCACTGATTGTGGCTCACTTAGTGACTACTTATAAATTTGAGGGCAGCTAGAAGCCTAGACTGGAAAGTCAATTATTCTACTAAACAAGTACTTTCCTGCAAGCTAGTTGGTCCATTCTGAGCTTGAGAGTACTGCATAAGAATTGCCATAATGCATTGGAAAAAGGACATGATCGGAATGAAGGTCAAGTGTGAGTGAGTGAAATAACTTTATTTAAGATCCGGCAAATGGAAGGCCTGAGCCTGGGGCCGCCTAGATGGCAGCTTGGAGCTGTTGCTGCCGCGCTGCTTCCACGGCTCGCTGGATGGCTCAAAGTTGGTCTGTCAGTTCTTAACTGAGCAACGCGGTCTACCACCGCGCTCGTAGAGCCTCCGGGGAGACTGCCATGTGATCTTGATATATTGGACATCCCCACAACATGTGTTGTAGTATCGCTCTAGCCGACTCACGTAGCTTGCATGTATTGCTCATGTATATCTCAGGGTAAAAGGTCTTTAACTGCACAGGATTCGGATAGGTTTCTGTCTGTAATAGACTCCAAGCAACGGACTCAGCTCTGTTGTGTTTACTGTGAGGCAGTAGCAAAATTCACCTCTGCATTTGATAGAATTTGGTTAGATCACTAAATCTTGTTAATCGATCTTTTTCTCTCTACATCTCCTCCTCCACGTTCCCCTGACCGATAGAAGTCACTCCTTGCTCAGCTTGGCGAGTAAGACCTCGAGCTTTGCAGTGTGCTACCTCGTTGGGATTGATTGTGGGAATGTCTGGAGTTGCATGCGCTGGGAACCAAAGCAGTTGCCTGTCGTTCTTCTCTGCATTGGAGAATATGGCTTAATTAACACTGATGATGTGCCATGCCTCAGGGAGGATCCTGCCCTTAGCATAAGTTCAAACGGCTGTATGAAAATCGCTAATGATGTATTGAGCATTCGTGGAGATCAATGCTAGTGCAATGGCTACCTCCTCTGCTGTCTCAGAAAATTTGGTATTAAATGACACACTGGTAAGGAGATTTTGGTTATGATTTATGACTACTGCCATGTAGCTATTTCTGTTTGGGTATCCAGCCGCTTCAACGAAGGCGGCTCTGTTGTCTGACCCATAGCGTTGGATCATTTTCTCTGCTCTGCTTGTGCGTGTGCCCTTGTAACCTGGATGCATGTTCTTGGGTATATTCGGTACTAAAAGTCTCTCACGAATTTCTCTCGTGATTGTCCTCTTTTCTCCGGATTGATTGTGGTAATTCATTCCTAGCTTGTGTAGTATATGCCGTTCAGTTGTGGTTTTCGTTAGTCGTTCCACCTGAGATATTTGTTATGCTTCTATGAGTTCCTCCAGTGTGTTGTGGAGTCCTAACTTTAGTACTGATGGGAATCCCTAGTGCTACTTTGTACACCTTTTTTTACAGCGTAAGCTGTTATGAGATCACAACAAGGGCCGTTTTTGCGCCGTAGTTGTCCGCCGCCGTCACCGCCGCCGATGTCCGCAACCTCTATAGCAAAAATTTTAGAAAAAAAAATAACCAGCGCTGAGGAGCGTTCAAACCACGTCCTCTGCATGGATTCGAACCCACACCCTCTGAGTGGCAGTCGAGCATTCTACCACCGAGCCATGCCTGTGGTTGAAAGATCTTCGCTAAAACACCTAAACAGGTATAGCGTCTCCCAAGGAATCGCGTTAACAAATGTAATGTTACGTGGCAGAATAATAATACGCCACTACACGTTGGGAAAAGTGGATTGCATAACGAGTTTGAGGAATCATTTGAAAAAGAACACAGGGCTGCATGGTTTGTAGCTCTGAAACCATTACAGAGGCATCATCAACATCATCATTATGAAACAATCTTCTTCAACATTTCCCCTCATCATTATTATGAAGCGCTGCCTTTTGAAGCAGTTTTGTTGTATCGTGTTATGCATCACGCAGCAGGCGACGTACGCAGCTCCGCCAGCAACCTGACTTGGCTCTTGGATATACCTGATGGTGCCTCCTCGTAAGGTGCAGACCGTTGCTCAATAAGCGAATCGCAGAGCTACACGCGCAGCAGCAGCAAGGCAACGTAGGGCACAACAGACAGCTGTGCAGAGAGAAGCCCAAACTGCAGCTCGCTGTCAACGCCGGGCTGAGAGTTCGGTTAGTTCTTGGGGAGACGACACCAACAGACTCTCTAAGATGTGCAGTTATGTAGATTTGCACGTTACAATACTGCCATAATTATTGTGTAGTGCGTACTTCCCTACTTGGCAAAATGATAAGAGTTATGGCGCAGGGGATACCTACCCACCTCTACTTGCACTATAGTCTCCCCAAACATTTAAAATGGCCTCTAAAGGCGCGTACACACTGGTGGAAAAACATGCGCGGCGCGCCGGCGGCGGCAAAACACGAGCCTTCGAGGCTGCCGCGCGTCAAGATTTTTGTGCCGTGAGAGCGATCGGTCCACGCGCGACATTACGCGGCGCGCCGCATGCCGCCGGGGAGGAGACCAATCAGAGCATCCCCGCCCGTGACGTATGCGCTCCATTGCGGAGTCATGCGGACCCGCCCGGAGGCTCGTTTCGTCCCTGTACGGTGGCTCGCTTGCCTCTTGCGCCCGTTCGCTCGGAGGAGGCGGGATTTTGCGGCGCTGCCGCCGCGGTTCGCCGCGAGTAGTGTGGCCGTGTCACCGCCAATGCGTGTCACTGCCGATGTGTTTCACCACCGGCGGCGCGCCGCGTGCGTTTTTCCGCTACTGTGCATGGGCCTTAAGAAGGTAGTTCCTCTAGCTTACGCTGTCGCGTTCCTGCAGTTCCGCGCAGGCCTGGCTCTTTTCTTTATCAGGTTGTTAATTTTGGTCTTTTCAGCTGAAAACCAATTATGGAAGGCTGCTGTGTATGTGATCTGACTGATTACGAATGATTGTATCAGCCGTATGATACCTTCTTCTTTCATACCCTAGTGCTTATTAGTAATTCGTTTGATTAATCTCATGGTGTTTGTTACCTTCGTGTCTAATTTCCTTATGGTTTCCTCGTTTATACCTTTGTTCTCGATTACTAGGCTCAGTACCTTGAGCTGGTTGACTATGGGGATACTTCGGCTGTCCCTGGTGTGTACCTTAATTTCCTCATAAGCCTCGTTTCTGTAATATCCATTGGGAGGCCTGCCGCTAAGCGTGGGGCAATGCAAGAGAAGCTAGGATTTTTCTGCAGAGCATGTGAGACCTGTGCCTATGAGGTAACCCTCTACTGTGTCTATTGCTGTCTGGAGTGTGTTCTGTTGAGCCGTCGCTACAATGGAGATGACTGCCTTCCTGTCTGATAGGAAGCTCTTGATGTAGTTATATGTCTGCTGCCCTAGTCCAATTTGTTCGATGTTTTTCAATATGGCTGCATGGTTGGCATTAATAAAAGCCTTTTTAAGATCAAGGCCCAAAATGGCCCTTGTAGAGCATGTTTTATAATCGATTACCTGATGCTTAAGTTGAAGCACTGCATCTTGTGTCGAAAAGATTTTGCAAAATCCTATCATCGTATCTGGGTATATGTTATTGTCCTCTAAGAATTTGTCTACTCTGTGTAAAATTACATGTTCTAGTAATTTTCCGACACAGGATGTTAGGGAGATCGGTCGGAGGTTGTCAATCCCAAGCTTCTTACCAGGTTTTGGAATGAGCGTTATCATCGCTTTCTTACATTGAGCTGGTACCTTTCCTTTTATCCAGCACTCGTTCATGTATTCTGTTAATTTGGTGATTGATTCATCGTCGAGGTTTCTAAGTGTCTTATTAGTTATACCATCTGGTCCTGGGGCTGATCTAGTGTTTAAATTTTGTAGGGCCACGCGGATTTTGGCCTCCGTAATTTCCACGTCTAGTCTTGAGTTTGCATTACGGTTGTAGCTAGGATGGTTGCAAGGGGGTGCCTGTGTGATGTATTTCTGCTCTAATTCTTTGAAAAATTCCTCTTCTGTGCCATCATAAGCGTGTATTAGCTTAGTAATGGGTTGAATGTTGTTTTTCTTGTTATTGTCAGGATCAAGTAGGAACCTGAGCAAGTGCCAGGTTCTTCCCGTGCTTAATTGCCCGTTCATAGAATCACACATTTCGTCCTGCTGTTGTTTGCTGAGTTGCTTAGCATATTGTTCTATTTCTTTGTTAAGAAGCCCTATGCGCTTTCTCAGCTTGCTGTTATGCTTCCGGCCCTGAAGTCTATGTTGAAGTAGCTGCTTAGCTACCCACATGTGGAGAAGTCTGGTGTCACATTTCTCAAAGTTAAATTCAAGTGGCACAATTTTAGTAGCAGCTTTGCAATCATCAGTGAGTGCCTTAGTCCATTATTCTATGTCTGTGATGGATTGTTGTGCGGTGTGCGGTGCGTTAAAGTCTCCTGCTATAACTACTAGATTTTCTCCAGCGAGTCCAAGTGTTTTCTGGAATAGGTTCTTGAATTTATGCTTATGTTGAATGGGGTTGCTATAAATGTTCAGAATAAATAAGCTGCTCCCCATCTTCTTCTCTTGCGGGAGAAGTTGCAATAAAACATTGTCTATGTGCTCTATGCCTGTGTTGTGTTGGACGCACGCGATGCTTCTTTTTACCAGTGTGGTTAATGCCCTGGTCTCCCCTTCGGCATAGCCAAAAGATCTGTATCCTTCTTGCTTTGCGATACCATGCGATTCCTGCAAAAGTATGACGTCTGGTTTATCTTTGCCTTTTAAGTACTGCTGCAAAACTGACTTTTTGTTTTTGTAACTTCTACAGTTCCATTGCCACATTCTGAATGGTTTCTTGGCCCGCGTTATTGCGAGGGCGGCCATGGGGTGGAAGCAAGGAGGTTGTATAATTCTGTGGTTGAGAATTTGGTATGGATTGTGGTGCTTCTCCTGCACCAGAGGAGAGTCCACTGCCTGACAACTGCTTTGCTTCTATGATGTCTAATCTATTCATAATCGTTGCTATCGCCGTAGCCATTTCGTTCATAACTTCGTTGCATTTTTCATTTGAATTTTGTATCTCCACAAGGCTCTTTTGTATATCGGCTAATGCGTTACCTACCATCACGTTATCTTGTTTAACACTTCTGGCTTGGGCCTGACGTTTGAGCGCAGGGGATCATCCCCTTCATCCATCTTGTTGTCCGGGATTTCAATTGGCTCTTTCGTGCTCGCATATGGAGCAGGGGTTACCTGACTTTGCATTTTTCCTTGAGACTTTTGATTTTATCGCTCATGCTTGCTAGCATAATCCTCAACTGTGCGTTCTCGTGTTTTAGTTCCCTTATCTCGTTGGTAATGGCAGTCTCCCCGCCAGCCCTCGGGGGCGTGCCCTCGACCACGTCTGCCCAGCTCACCTTAAATTTCGGGTCTGCTGAAGTGGGTGTCTCGGTTTTGGACCTGGACATGGATGGGGATTTGGGTCGTGTCCCCAGTTTTCTGGAGCCAGAATGGGATGAGGATCGACGGGTTGATGACGATCTTGATCTCATGCTTGACCTTGTTCTTGATCTCGAGGGTCGTTCCTTTGCATTTGGAAGGCCAGACTTTCCGTGAGACTCTGCCTTGTCTTCTCTTGATATAGAGTTTTCATATTCTTGTTGTCATTCCTGTTGCACCCTTTGCCATTGTCTCTGCTTAACAATGAAGGGTTTCTTGAATTTGGCTTTGCATGTCTTGTCTGCGGTGGAATGGTCCACACCACATAGCTGGCATTTAGGTTCGCACCGACGACCTTCATCTGGATTTGGTTGTTCCACAACCGGCACAAAGCATGTTGTCAAGGTTGGGCCACATGCCCCGGTGCCCCAGTCTGTTGTATTGGCGACAGAAATCCACTTGTTTCTTGTACAGGGAGTACCGGAGCAGAGTTGCCCTGTATCGGACAAAGATGGGCACCTTATGTCCTTCAAACAGCACAATCACTGGTAGTATTACTGAGTCTCTTCGCTGCTATCGCCGTTGGTTTTTTTATAGTAACAACCACTGCCGTGATATCTCTGGACCCTCTTCGAGTGGGATTCCTCTGATGACTCCTTTGGCCGTCATGTCCAGTGCCGTCTCGTAAGCATTTGTCTCATAAAACTTGTCTTGAACTTTGATACGTGCTATTGCCTGATATTTGTTGGCATGCTCCTGATCCCGTGTGCTGGCGATCAGGATATTTTGATAATTGTTGGGGCAGATGATATCCTCCTCCCTCTCCTCTACAGGGATGCTCGCCGCATCTTGCACCGCCGCTGTCAGGTTAACTACACCGTGCTCAGATATTTTGATTCCTCCAGTTGATCTAATTACAGTCTTTTAATCCCCTCTTGGCAAATGTGGTATCCTACTCGCCTTGCGTGTTTGCTCTAGTCTCCCTTTCCTGGATGCATCGTTGCGCTCGACGGGCCGCGTTGGCGACAGGTTGCTCCTGTGATGTTGCGAGTCTTGCCAGCTTGATCTTCTGTTTCTGACCTCTCTCCATCCCTTGCTGTTATCCATTTCTTCCTGTGTGATGCTGTGTCTCTCTACGGTGACTTCCATTATTGAGAGAATGATCGGCAATTGTTGAGGAATCTGGCTCTACAGAATGCCAGCCACGGCCGCGAGGTTGCAGGAAAGGTGCGTCGTGGTTTGCTCGGCTCGAGGCTTGGCTGCCGACGCAGCGTCTGCAGAAATGCTGGCGGTGCACTGACGAGCGTTGGGCCGGGCTTCCCGCTACGCGTTCTGTGGCAGAGAAACGGCCGTATCTTCATGAAAATCGAAATGCCCACCTGGACCTTTGTGTCCATTGGTTCCTGGTGATGAGCTCATTCTGCTCATGTGGAACTTTCGATGGTGCTTGGTGATTTTCGCCGTGAAAACATGTGAGAAAGACGGAGCCAACGTGATGTGTGTCTGCTCCCTCTGACGATCGCAGTGCCACCCAAGGTCAAGTGTTTAGTTGAGATATTATATAGACGAGCACAGCTTTAAAAGCTTCTGTAGTTGTGCTAATTTCACATGATTAGTGTTCTAGTAAATGTCTTATGATGTGAATATGGCAAAAATTGGCAGTTAGTTACCGTATTTACTGGTGTAATGAATGAACTCGCCCAATGAATTCTCCCAGTTTTAGTCATTGAATGCTGGATTTCTTTGTCCAGCATAATAAATGCACCTCAAACTTTGTGAAGTCCTGCAGACCCAAGAATAGCCGCACTGTGGCTTCCCTACTTTACTCGGTCCAACTGTTGTCATGGCAACAGGAATGCCACCTGTGCTTTCTTGTTGCATTTTCTACATGCGGTACTTGGGAGCTGTTCAGCACAGCGATTCTGAGCTCCCACGTCTTGAGAAAACTGAGCAACAGGCTGGTGCAATCTAAGCATGGTGGGGCATGACCTCCAGGTGTATGTCATGCCAATCTTGAAGGTCATACTTAATGCGTGCTGCTGAGATGCTCAGCAGAGATGCAAGGGGGAAATGGAGTAGGTGAGCTGTCTTGCTTGCAGTTGTGAGAAATATCTTGTCCATCCACTTCTGTTATGGCCCGTGAATGCTACCCAACAATGATGCGGCTGGCTGTGACCTCCAAGCATTGGCGAGGTAGTGACCTTGGGTGGACACAAACTGACCAATGCAAGCCATGTGGCGATGGTGCATTGGTTTACGCTAGTCACTCTACCCACGCATTGTAGTGTTGTGGTGCTGTTACAGGCAGGATCTGCGGTGACATGGAAACTACAGAAACTATGCTCAGCAAAGATTGCAGCATGCTGCTTGTTCACAACGAACATACTTGTGCTGTGCACCGTCTGACAGCATTGCCATTCTTTCAGTTTTGCAGCACTGTGGCCAAAATGGAAACAAAATATTATCCACTGGCACAGATTGCTGTCCATAAAGGGTATTGTGGTGGGTGCCGAGTTTCATAGTACTGACACCATAGCTTCTTTTTTACATTATAAAAGAGAATGGCCTGGCATCAAAGCATCATGCTAGCCGTGGAGTCCCTCAAGGTGGAGTGCTAAGTCCAATGCTTTTTAACCTAACCCTCATTGAATTAGTAGACCATCTGCCAAGCACCGTACAACTTTCCATCTATGCCAATGACATCTGCGTTTGGACGTCCACTGTGACATGTCTTCAGCTTCAAGCTCGGCTTCAGAAGGCAACCATGACGATGTCACGTTACCTTCGGAAACAAGGACTTGAAATTCCATGCAAAAAGTGTGCAGTGGCGGCATTCACTAGGAAACCGATGTTTGCATATAACATCTCTATTAATGGACAACTAATACCATACAGCAGAAGTCATAGGTTCCTGGGAGTAGTAATTGATAGAGACCTGTCTTGGACTCCGCACGTGAACTACTTGAAGAAACGGCTGACTGCTGTCTGCCACTTGTTCAGATTCCTCTCAGGGATAAACTGGGGCCTGTCCATACACATTATGCTACAGCTGTACAGAGTGCTGTTCGTCGGATTCCTGCGGTACAGCCTACCTGCTATCGCCAACATCTACAAGACTAACCTGCGCACGATACAGAGCATTCAAGCACAAGCTCTTAAGATACGCCTTGGCTTACCGCGCAGCACGTCAACGGCTGAAACCAGGATTTCTTTATCAGGATGCACATTACCGTTGAGACCATGCAAATTCACCTCAGGCATGTGGCTAGGACTCCCTCACACCATCTGGTGAGCCTCGTTGCTGCATGGCCCTGCACGACATTCAGCGTTAATGTCAATGCACACAGTGCGGCGTTTACTCCTGGGTATGCCCCTGCGGCTAAGCCAGTGCCCCCTGTGGTGTTTGAGCCTCCCACATCTCACAATTCTTGGGGTACAGAAGAAGTCAGATCTACCAGTACCTGCGCTAAAGCAACTGAGCTTACACCTGTTGTACGAACAGTGTGGTAACCACGTACATGTATACACCAATGGATCGACTACGTCCTCCATTTCTGGCGTAGCGCTGGTCATACTAATGTAGGGGATAACTTTAACTGAAGACATCTCATGTCACGACGTCCACGGCGGCAGAACTCACGGCTCTATGTTGTGCACTAGAATTCATCATTACTGAGAGGCCGAGAAAATGGGCTGTATTTTTGGACTTGAAGGCGTCATTACAGTGCATACGGTCAGCTCTTAGGCGCAGATGCCATGAGCAGCTGACGTATGATGTAATCGTGCTTCACCAACACCTCAGAAAAAGTGGCCATGAGATTGACTTTCAGTGGGTGCCCAGTCACTGCGGAATCAGCGGCAACGATTGCACAGATGGCACAGCTCATACTTCACATTAAGAAGCGAACATTGTTTCAATTCCACTCTCAAGGACAGATGCTGAAATGCAGTTTTAACATCTGGCATGCAGTAGTAGTAGTAGTAGTGCTTTATTTTTCTTCGCAAAAACACACTTAAACAATTATCTGGACCGATAGCCAAGGAAGGCTAGTTTCCGGTCCAGTGTTAAAAATCAGACAGACAGGTCAGATACAGAGTATAACAGAACGATATTCAATAACATTTCATAATTAAAACAAACCATATAATCCTCATAAACAAAGTTTTTCATAAAGTGCACCTAATTTATCAATGTAGGTTCATTAGATATCCTGGTTTTCAATAAAAAGGTACTTACTAGACTGCTTCTCACTGGTTCTCACTGGTTGAGTGGAACTCTCCAAACGTAAGACGAACGCGACTGTACCAGCTAAACCCTCTCCTGCATCTCTGCCCCCATCAGGACTTTATCGACATGAGGCCTCGCTTCTTTGTCGACTTTGGCTAGGAGCTGCCTTCACAAAGGCATACTCCGCATTAATGGGAGCAATCGATAGTGCAGGATGCGAGGTGTGGCGCCGACAAAACCCTCGACCATTTGCTGTGCCACTGTCCGCGATTCGACGCGGAAAGGAAAACACTTGTTCAGACGCTACGCCAACTCGATGATCAGCCACTTTCTGTGCAGATGCTGCTTGAACACAGCCCTCATCGCTCGACGGCCCACAAGGCACTGAGAGCACTTTTGCGTTTTTTGAAGATGACAGGTTTGCGCGAACGCCTTTGATATTTCTATTCCCCCTTCTCATTCCCCCAGTGCAGGGTAGCCAACTGGACACTTTTCTGGTTAACCTCCCTGCCATATTCTTTGCAAGTTAAAGTGGTTTGCTCATCCTAAAAATGTTTTGTAAAATTTACCCTACATAATAAACATAATAAACCCAACTTTGCTTCTGTTTTTCAGGAGAAGTGCATTTATTACACATATATGGCACATTGAAGCTTTGTTAAATTGAAATTTAGACTTTTATGCGAAGTACAGTCACTCAAGGACTTTTCTTTAACACGAAGTGACACTTCAGGGATATTGATTGATTGATTGATTGATTGATTGATTTCTGGGGTTTTATATCCCAAAACCAGCTGTGGTTATGAGACACCATAGTGGAGGGCTCCAGAAATTTGGACCACCTGGGGTTCTTTAACATGCACTGACATCACACAGTACACGGGCCTCAGCATTTTGCCTCCATCGAAATGCAGCCACTGCAGCCAGGATTCGATGCCGTGACTCGTGGGTCAGCAGCCAAATACCATAGCCACTAGACCACTGTGACGGGGCCTTCAGTGATGTTAACACTTCAGTGGTGTTAACAAAAAGATTTATGTTGAACTGGAGATCTAGCAACCACATCTTGATAGCGCACCGTCAAAGCCCTTGTCAAAATGACTGTACATCATGCATAAAGGTTAAAAAAACACAGCTGCAACATGCTGGGGTAATACCATATTTACTCGTGTAATGGACGCACTTTCTTCCCATAAAACAGAAGCAAAGTTGGGGGGGCTGCGTAGTTGGGGGTGCGTTTACCGTGCCGAATAAGTTCTATGAACATGCTTTTCAGGGTGAGAAAAACATTTTAACACGAAAAAAAAGAACAGCATTGCAACCTGTGTTAACACCTAGAGCCACGCGTGAGATATAATTTTTGTTTAAAAAACAGTAACAAAGATCTATGGCATCAGTACCACACAACTCGGCACACGTCATGACAGCCTTAATGGTGGCTACGTTGTGTTCCAGTGCGATGTCCTTTTGCTTGTGTTTAACGTATGCTTAGCCCATAGCACCATGAAACTGGAAGAATGACGACACTGTCAAACGGTGAACAGCAAAAAACGAACAAGCAGCACGCAGCAGTATTTGCTGCACATATAGTTTCTATGTTGCCCCAGGCCCACCTGTAACAGTGCCATGACACATGATGCTTAGGCCACTGAACCTCACTACACCGGCTTGCAGCCAACCAAAAAAGGTCGCTGCATCGCCGATGCAATCTTAGAGACGCCCAGCAGCATCAGTGTTTGGCACCGTTCGCGGGTGGCCGTAACAAGACTGCCTTGATAACACCACATGAAAAACAGCTCACCATTGTATTTCTCCCTCATGTCTGTGCTGAGGCTGTCAGTTCTGTGCGTTAGGCATGATGTCTGAGATTACACTGTGGCAATCTTGGAGATCCTGCCAGTGTTCTACGCCAGCCTGTGTCGCATACATGGCAGCACACCGCAGCGAGCGGTGTGAGGGAACTGTGATAACATGGAAGAATGCAGCAGTACGAGTAAATGCTGTTATCACTGCTTACACACGTCTACGTGTGGCAGTTTTATCGGGGCATGGGAGCTTTGAATCGCTGCGCTGACTGCCTCCCGAACACTGCAGCTGTTCGTGGGACTGCAGAAGTTTAACATTGGTGGTGTGTTCATTATGCAGGAGAAAAGAAAAATCTGGATTTGACTGCTAAAGTTGAAAGTGCATTCATTATACGAGTGCATTACTTACGCAAATAAATATGGTAAGTGATAAGCAAGGCTGCCTCACTTCTTCTGCCAGAGTGACTTGTTAAATACCTAGGGTGTTTTATCATTACAATTTACCCAAGATGATGAAGGAAGGGAATGGGTCAAGTGCTCGTTTTTCTTCGTTGGTTTCATTAACATGAACACAAGCTGTGCACATGTAAGCTTTGTGTAAGCACATGTAAGTGCGTGCACATGTAAGCAATTTATGAAGACTTGGTGGAATATTTCAGACTGAAAAAAAGAACTTTTTTCCCCATTTGGGAGGCTTTTCGATTTTGCAGAATCTTCTCTGAGTGGTCATCAAAACAGGTTGAGAGCACCATTTATTGGGCCAATATCAAATTTGGTTACTAAGACAAGGAAAGATGTTTCTATGTTTTAGGCTCAATAAAATTATTCTCATGTCATATGCCTGCAGAAACTTCACCAAAATGTGCTGTGTTTACACATTTTTTCCCAGTAAGATGGCTCCGTGTATCAGAGATGTTTTAATTGCTGTGCGCATTATGGAACCTACATTTTGTGCTAAAAGTATTTTGCAACCACTTGTAATCAGCAAAATTCATGTAAAATGTCGGAAAGTTCAGAAAATGTGCATTTTTGCCCACATTGAGAGGGAATTCACACCATGTGGTGCTCCTCTTAAAAATCCAACTTATATTTCAATAAGAAGCAAATGGGACGTTTTTCTTTCACAAGGCAAGTTTTATTATTACAATTCCTGTTTTAAGAAAGAAAATATTTTTGAAGTTTACCCTTCACAGATATCTTCCCATTTTTTTCTATTCTAGCTTTACGAATCATGGCACATCAGCACACTGGACTATAACCTGTTTTTGCACAGTATTTTCGATGCTTGTCATGACTTGCAGAGATAGCAAACGCTTTCTTGTGGTGTAAAATGAAGCAGTAGTAAAACAGGCGAGTTTCGCGTGGCTGTAGCGATCGCGTTTTTTAAACCATGCCCCACGTCACGCCACGCAGTCTGCTAGGGTGCCTCCTCGCCTCCACAGCAGGTGGTGAAAGAGGGCATGCATGTGAAGAGCCTACCATGTTGCACATAATATTTGCACATCTTGTGCACTCCACAAGCTGCTTGGGAAGACCTTTCTCTCAATCGTGTTGTGTGAGTGGAAGAAGTGTGAATATGACGTACTAACTCATGTATGTTTTATTTATTGTTGCATAGGGTGACATCAACAGGATATACAGATCAAGCAACAGGTAAACAGCTGTTGCTAGGTCATGCTTGTACTTATAATTAGACAGTGGATGCATAATTCAGGGACTAAATGTGCTTTGCTTCGTGACAGCTGGTGGCCCTTTCTATTCTTAGTATGGTTCACCATGTAAGGTTGGTGTACTGTGGCAAAGCTGACCCTTAAAGACATTGCAAAATGCATCAAACATCGCAAAACCCAAAACTTGTGCACACTACACATTACTTGCATAGAGACCACATGGCCTCAGATTACTTTGATACAAGCTAGGATAAACTTCTGGCCTTGGTGTGATGATCACAATGTTAGGCACAGAACTCTTTCAGATGTGGATGAGACAAGGTGCGTCTGTGCCTTTCCTGTCTCTTCAGTTAATTTTAGTCGGGCTTCCTCCTGATGGTTCCGATGACTGTGGCAACATGTTGAAGGACGGAGTCTGGGCAAGATGTCTTCGGAGAAAACATACAGGATTTATTTACATATGCTGCACATATTTACAAAACTTGGCCGAGATGGCCGGTACCACCAACAGACACCAAGACAACCAACTAGGCTCAAACCATGCCGAGCGGTGCATTCCGAGCCTGTAATTTTTACACCCATGAGAGCTTAAGCACTAAGCTTCACAATTACCTCATCTCTTAATCACATGCAGCACCAAGCTCAACCTCTATCGACCTTGCCATGTCTGTGATCCACATTAGCGCCAAGATCTCCCTTCTCTCTCTCACTTTCTCTTTTTCCCATTAAATATCTTCGGTCGCTTCTGTGACCGCGTTCTGGGAGCAATGCATATGCAGTGTAGCGAAAATACAAAGAACCATACCCGACCATCTAGCCTGATTGAAGGAATGGCCAAACTATAGCGCGAGCCCGCCCATGGCTGCTCCTCGCATTAAGGGGCACCCACACTACCGGCAAAGCAGCTTGCCGTTCGCCGTTTGCCGTTCTGAACTCGCCGGGCGACGGCGATAGTCCTCAAAAACGGTAAGTATTCCTCGCCGGAGAGCTTGCCGGAGGATTTGGTGCCGAGACCCAAATTGTCCGGCAGCCGGCGGCCGGTGCCGGCCGCCGGCGGCGATGTGACCAATCGGCGACCGAGGATTGGTTGCTATGACCACACTCGCGAGCCGCCGAGACGGCGTCGTCAGCCTGGCAGCGGTTCGCATTTTTTCTTTTCTTCGTACCCGATCCTCGACTTCGCAAAAAAAAATTCCACACGACGAGCGTTTCAGAGACGTTTGTACCCGTTTTGTTAGGATAAAATAAACCCAGATTACAAATATATATAGACACATAAATAATGTTGATCAAGAATTTATTTACACGAAAAGTACATGCACATTGTAATATTGGAATTGCCCGTGCCGCGATATTGTGCTCGGGGTGCTGGAAACAGTATTTGCTGTACGTCACCATGCTATTACGAAATTCAGAAGAGCAAGTGATTGGCGGCGCAAATTAGATTTGAAGACGATCGGACCACATGAAGTGGCCACCGGTGTGGCGCCGGCAAAAAAGCAAACTGGTCGCTCTAGCCCGCGAGAGACAGCATGCTAGCAGACAGCGCACTAGCTCGTGTGGCCCTTACCTTTCAGTGCGCAATCGTGGCTCACACAGACCTACAATACGACACGAACACACAAGGTAGATTTAGTATTGCGGAAAATTTTTGCGTTAGCGCTTGCGAGTCACGCTCGCTAAATTTTTGCGGAGTGCTATTCGATAGCGTTCCATAGCTCTTTAGTATAGCGCGAGACGACAACGCGCCGCAAAACGCAAGGCACGCAAACCTTCGCTGCGCCATCTAAACGCGAACAGTGAAAGCGTCAAAACCGTCGGCCGTTGTTAGTAACTTAAAAAGCAACGCAAGCGCAAAAAGATTTATTAAAAAGAACATCGTGCAATAATAATTGCACAAGTGTTGCTGTAGTGTGACGAGGCAGAGTTTCGCTTTCGTTGTTCATGTGTAATGTGGTCAAAATAGAATCCACAGCGAAAAGATTGTTGTCTTGTCGAAGCGAAAACCAGCAACACGATTTATTGTGAATCAGCTAGTCCCACAACGCAGCAAGACGACACGATAGATGCGAAACGGGCAGCCGTCAGTTGTAGGCTGGTTGTAGGGAGCCGCCATGTTCTTCGCGCTAAACAAACTTAGCGAGCGTTTTGCGTCTCCGCTAAATTCGGAAAATAGCGAGCGATCGCTAAACGCAAAGCTGGAATAGCGTGCGGACGCATGCGCAGTCTGACCCCGCTAAATTTTAGCGTTTAGCGGGGCGCAACTTAAGCTGCACTAAAACTCTCTACAGATGCACGTGGTTTTGTTTTTGCGATCAGCACTTTCCTGCATGTATAGAACACACCGCTTGACAACACCACTTACTGCACGCACAGCGCTGTTTTTCAGTCAAGTCGAGCAGCAGAACTAAACTTTGACGGTCGTCGATGTTTCGATATATCCAGCTTGGTTCCATTTCAAACATTCGGTGTCGTGCCTAAAGAGTACGCCGATGTCGTAGTAGGAGGCAGTACACCAGGTGATTACATCCACAGTCGTTACGATATATCCGTGTTCGTGCCGTCATCAGGCGCCACAGCTTCACATGTCACACAAAAAAGCAGACCCGACTAAGTTCGCGGCGTCGACGCATAGACAACGCAAAGCGAGTGAAACGCTGCCTCCACACGATCATGCAGCGACCGTGCGAGACTCGAAGGGCGCACAACGTCGCCGTCTGGCCGTCTGTTCGTGTCACGTGACTGCTGCGCCGGTGAAACGCGCCGGTGTGCAGTGTGGACAGCGCTCGCTCGGCTGCCGTCTCCAACCTCCGGAGGCCGGCGCGCCGTTACGGCGAGCTTGCCGGTAGTGTGGGCGCCCCTTTAGTCACCCCTGCGTCGTCTTTATTTTGCAACACATTCCCACGGTCGACAAATGTGCGAAGTGCTGCGTTCTTCAAGAGCGCAAACCTTGAGATGGGACACCGTCCTCAGGTGTGACCAGGAAGGGGTTCCGTCATACAACACAGTCCATATCACAGAACGTAGTTGTCATCGCGGGGTGTTGTCTAGAAGTTGTCGTGAAAGATTGGTTGCTGCTTTGTCGGTGGAGCGTAGCTGCAAGAAGTTCCTGTTGTGCTGCCCGAGAAATTTGAGAGGCGCTTGCTCTGTGGCAATGGAAGGTGTTGCTGCAGGAGGCGGTTTGTGGGGGGCTGGAGGTTCTAGCTGCAGGCTGCGTCTGGAGGATCTGGACGCTACGTTGTTTAAAATCCTCAGGTTCTTCATTGGAGGCTCGGTGTGGTTGTGTCCATCCTTGGCGTTACTGGGCAGCTGTGAACCATCTGAATCCCACCCGGTCATCTAGCCCCTCGACTTCGGCAATGCAGTAGTTCCGGACAAAGAATGGCTTCCTCCGAACCACTATTACCAGGGGCATCTCAGCCCTCAACATCCTGCTTGAAGAACTCACCACCCCGACGACAATGCTCAAAGATCACCATGAATTCATCGTGTACATGCACCAAAAAATCATTGCCCTCAACCAGGAGATACAGGCCACGCTTTACGACGCTGATCTGTAAGCAGACATGGCCATAGCCTTCGAATACAACCGGAAGGTGAGCTTTGCCAAATAGGATGTCCGTGGCGCCACCCAGTCAGGTTCACCAACGGTGTTGGGAGGGGCACAAACACTGCAGGAAATGCTATTTAAGCATTTTTCAGAACCGTGTATGCAACCTCTGGGAAGCCCTTTTAGTTATTTTATATTTATTCCTTTTCCTATCACTCTCTACCCCCCTCCCCTCTTCCCTTGTGTGAATGTTAGACGGCCTAGAAGATAGCTTTTCTCGATCTGGGTGCCATTCTGCCTCCTTGAAAAACCCGTTGAGCAGTGTTCGTGGGTGCAGGTGTTTGTGCATTCGTGACAGTGCGCATGAGCGCGAGTGCCCGGAGCTGCCGGAGAAGTCGTCACATGCAAAAATAAAAAAAAAAACAGAAAGAAAAGCGAGGGAAAACGAACTGACCAAAAGCCACTTGACTGGTTGCGAAAAAGGGAGCGATATCCGTCATGCGAGCAACGTCGGCCGCTGTCCGAAGTGTGTGGTTATGCATTATTCAGACCGTTTAATTACCCTAGTAAATAGTTTTCATCTTTGCTCCCTTCAACAGTGCACTTATTTTTCTTTTGTTTACTGCCATCCTGATAGCTAACAATCAGTGTACCTACAAATGTTGGAAGAATTTACTGTCCTCTCCGTTTATTCTATTTTTTTCTCATGGTACGGTGCCCTTTTTTGTTTGTATGTCCGAGGAGAAGAAAGACACAACAGGAGGGCCACTGCAAAGAAAAAGAAGAAAAGTGCACTGCCACCAAGCCAGCTGGCGTATTTTGCGTCGAGAAGTTGGTTTGGGACTCTCTTCTCCCCTCTTCTACCCAAGTGCAAGCTTCGACCGCGCTCCTGATCCTTGGACTACGCATGTGTTCCGGGAATACAGCTTGTTGCAGATGGCAGCTGTTAAGTATGTTTTCATATTAAATTGTGAAATTTTTTATTTTTTATTTTCAAGGCAGACATGGCTGTTATAGCGTCATCCTGGTAAAAAATTTTCTCTTGCCTCAACATTTTCTGCAAGGAAGTTTCGCGCATTCTAGGAACTGTGATATGCATATGCAACTCTGACTTAATACAATTTGTTCATTTTTGTTGTTTTGTCGGGTATTGCACATTTACTTTCACTGTTTAAATGCTTTGGGACGTAGTTTACTTTGTTATGAGTCTCCCTTCACTCTTTGTATAAGGTTTCAGGAATGTTTCTTGAACAGTCAGGAAGTGCGAAGTTAAGTAAGAAGAAAATGTCTACTTTTGCTTTTGGCTGGTTATGTAGCAATCAAGGGCGGCTTATGTCGTGGTATAAGCTAATCTGAAACTGCTACTTGCCAGCAGTGCAAAGTTGCTTTTCTCGTGTAGCGGCCAATAACGACCCTAGTTGCCCTTTCTTTGCACATTTAGTCATAATCTAACAGAAGCAAAGGTGTACTGTGATACCTTTGTTGCTGCCGAACTTTAGGTTGCAGTGTTTTATTTTGTTACGTGCCTTAAATCTCCTTGTTGTACTTGTGTGGCATGCATATGCAAGATATAGTTCTGTCTTAAGAGCTGAGCACCATACATTTTTCGCTTTTTCGTTGCCCCGACACATACAGGGTGTCGCACCTAAGCATAACCAGGTTTTGAGAAATGATGGAGCGTCTTAGTGATTTGCAAGAAACTCATATATGTTGAGGATCAAGTGCCCTAGTGTTACGATTTTCTTTCGTTTTCAAAAATCAGTGAATTGACCTCAACTAATGAGATAATTTGTTTAATTATTCGCTTCAGCAAGAAATTGTCGCTGAGAAATTTGTAGATGAAATCGAAAAGTGACCATCTGAAGTGTTTTCAACTCAATACCAATGATGGGTCTGCTTGTATGTACCGTCAAAGAAAGCCCACGATATACAAAAATAACCGTGTGATACCGCCACTAATTCAGCGCTTCCAGGCAGCCAATCAGAGAACGTCTGCTTGTCTCTGCAGCGCTGTCCGAGACATGCTTGGTGTTTGCGGTGGCCGCAAGATGTGTGTTTGTGCATGTGCGGACTTCATTTGAGGAATCGAAGAGAATATCTTTATGCAGTCTACATTCCCATGTTCCCACATTTAATAAACAATATTTTTATGCAACGTCACTATGGAGCGCAGCGCACTTTTGTTGCCACTTACACTGAGCTTCTGATTGCTGCAGCTCTGCAGGTACATGCGCATGTATAGATTTTTTTTCGCCGAATTAGTGCCACTGTCACGTGGTTACTTTTACATTTCGTGGTGTTTCTTTAACTGTACTTATCACAAGACCCATCAATGCTGCTTAAGTGAATTTTTTTTATTTGATCTACAACTTTCGCATTGACATTGTGAAGGAATTGGGCACACGCAAATATGAAATTGTTGTATTGACAATTTCTTGCTAAAGTGAACAAATAAAAAGTTTGTTAATTAGTTTGTTCTAATTATTGATCATGAAGAATGAAAAAACTCGTAACACTAGGAGACTTGATCCTCAACACGGCCGAGTTTGGGGCAACTCGCTAGCATGCCCCGTCATTTCTCAAAACTAAAATTAAGTTTAAAAAATTACATTATGTTTAAGTGGGATGCCCTGTATATCGGTTTTTATTTCGTTGTTGCTAAACGTCTACTGAAATGTTTTAATGTGTGCGCAGAAAATATATTGCACAGCCAGCCGGTGTTGGTTTTAAAAAAGGAGTTTCATGACAACAGCTCCAGTGGGATGAACAGCCCTTTAACTGTTAAATGGAGCAGCTAGCTCTGCTAGCTTCGTGATTTGTCGACCGGAAGCAGAAAGGGGTTCGCCAAAACACGGTAACATGCAGAGTGTGTCAGTTAACAATTACGCCAGGGTTTATAAAAATTCACAAGTGCACTTCAAGGACGCAACCATATTGGTATTGTTGACTGTTATCTTGTCCATCTCAGGCTATTCTTTCAATGAACTGAGGTAATTAACATTAGAGTTATCTAAGTTTTAAACAGTTGCATTAAATACAAGTTGCTCAATTGGGAAGTTTACAGCATGTAAATTAGTGTCCTGATAATGTAAAACGATGATAATAGGTGCAGTGGCTTTACGTTTTTGGCCTCCTAAAAAGGCCTGGGAGATTCGAAAAAGTACCACGTGACGAAGTGTTTACAAGCCTTTTCATTAGCGCTCTCAAACATGCTATAACAGGATGATCGGTGATGCATGAAGACATACAGCACTGGACACGCCACAAGAGTATTGATAAGACGTGGCCACACTTTACGCCCTCTCGGCTTCTTGATGCGTACGGTCTATGTGCATCATCGATTGCTTGTTGGTATATGTTCGAAGGAGCTGATGTCACTGCACGCAAGTGCCCAGTCACGTCGTATATTCGAACCTTGCGCACTTTCTAAAGGGGTCCTACAGCACTTTTAACAGCAAAGTTTTTTTAGCAAATTGTTCCTTGTCTGGCGAACCAAAAAAAACTATCATCATCTTTAGTTCATGTTCTCAAGAGAGCGGGCGAACTATGCAATGCCAATATGCAGTGTTGATGATGATGATGTTCCTGAATACATACGACGCTACCACACGCATGCTTATCTGTTCTCTTGCGGACACGGCCTAAGCCCACTACTGGAAAAACGGCGGCTGGCGGCCGCAAGCAGAAGAAAAAGAAGACAGATCCGGTGTGCGTTGATTTGCCTGGCGCACAGCATCTCGCGAAGCTCTGTGTTTGTGCATTGCTTCGCACCACGAGAGCACACCTCCTCTCACGGCACGAGGCTATGCACCAACGCATGCAGCCATGTGTATTCCGAAGCTAAATCGCACTTGCGAGAAACAAACCGCAATCCCAAAATCAAAGGCTTGCCGCTATGCAAGAATGAAATTGACGGCGCCGAGCAGATCTGGAATACGTGGCCAAGTTCAACCTCGTCACAGCAGTAAGCATGTCACCAATCAGCTTCGCTGTGTATGAGCTTTTCGCAGCTTAATGCAAGCTTGAAGCCCTCTTTTCTTTTTTTTTTCTTGGGCAGAGTCAGAAAGCAGTGCCGATCAGTCGTGAAGGCTGCTGTGAACATGTGGGCCAAATATTATTGCACTGCATGCTCCGGGAATTCACGAGATTGTTTAGAACACAGCTGGAAAGCGCCCACTCTTCTTTCAACAAATGACATCACTGGAGGCGTCGGCTGATTCGCCTGAGAAAGAAACAGCGTTGGCTGATTTCATGAGAGTGGAAGATAATCTGCTATGCTTTATATGTTCGTTTTAAATTCAACAAATGAACGAAATGGGCGTATGCCTCATAAAGGACTGAAAAAAGCAAGTGGCGCAGTCATAGCCCCGGTGATATCACTTATTGAAATCATGAGCGCGTGCTTTCCAACTGTGTTTAAAACCAAATTGCGAATTCAGTGGTGCGTGCACTGCATTAATATTTTTCTTACATGTTCACAGGAGCATCCTCGAGAGACCTGCACCGTTTTCTGACTATGTTCAGTAGTGTTGTAACTTCTAAGGCCCTTTAAAATCCCGGAAAAATTGAAACCGATGCATTACTAAAGTATGTTGCCCGGACACTACTTCGAATGCTTTCAACTTCTCTAATGAACATTTTTTGTTTAAAAGAACAGCCTAAACGTAGGGTTAACAATGAGCAAGAGTTATTTGCCTGAGTTGATTAAAAAAATTGTGCCAGGTTGTCTCTACGACAGTAAATACTAGTATGATTGCATCCTTGTAATGCACCTGCGGAACTTTTTTTTTACACCCTGAGGCAAATTAACTGAAAAACCCTTTGTAATAAACTTCAGTGGCCTTGTCAATATTTCGCCAAACTAATGAATCAGAACTTGCTTTTGTTTTCTTGAGGTAAACACTAAAAGAACTACAATAATTGGCACTGCCAAACAGAAATTATTCAACTTCAATGCAAGCACTTCGATCAAGCAGTTAGTTCTTTGAGCGTGCCCTGTGGGCTTTGACCGAATAAACAAGTTGGATCTGCTTCTGTGATTTTAAATGTAGTGCTTCAAAATAAGGGCATAGAGAGGGAGGCATAACCAGAAAGGTGTGTGCTTTTGCTATGTTCTTTCCACCGCTTGCTTGTGCTATAAATTGCGACATTGCAGTCGCATGTCACATTCAAATGCTTAGGTTGCCACTATTGAGATAAACCAACGGGTGTCACACCTAGTGGCTGTTGCAGGTGCACTCTCACTACTGCACAAATTTGTCTGCTTTATAGCTTTGAAAAGTGTAAAACTTGTCTTGAATCTTAGGCGCTGTACGTGCTTGACATACAGTATAGTTGCATACACTCAGTCTTTTTATCCTGCCCAATGCATCAACACAAACCGCATCAGTCACGTGCCTCAAGGCCCAGCTTCCTCTGCCAAATATTGATGTACGATGTGGCCGTTGGCGTAGAAGCAGTCTTCAGGAGCAAATTAAACAATAAAGTGGTCTTAGTTCAGTATTTTCACTTGTGCTATATTATTATTATTATTATTATATTATTATTATTGATGTTAACGCACAGGCAGAATGAGATAGAGGAAATAGGAAGTAAAAAGAGTGATCGAGTGGCACAGTATAACCAAACATTGCATTATAACGACGTTTGCAGTGTAGGGCTACGTTAGTTCGAATGACCCCATCACAGTATCTGCGGCCGAAGAACACATGATTGGCGTGCTGACAATATGCGCCAGAAGTCCTGGACACAGCGGAATGCAAACCATAGGGCACATACGCGGGCGACTCGCACCATTATCCTTCATAAACAGTTCCACTGCCTCTTTTCTAGCTTTGGCGACAACAGCTAGCATTGGGTTTCTGACGCGTTCATGCAGATTATATATATAAATTTTGTGTTCAGTGCGAAACCTTCTGTTTCTTGTTTGGTTATTTTGCCTTTATTTTACTCCAGCAAGAAACGTTTGTTCATTGCAGCCTAAATAACTGTACAGTGTGAAAAAGGGCATATGGTTGTGCAGATTACTGCATTGCTGTATTACTGTATTGCAATTATTGTACTATTTCTTGCCACTTTTTGGTGCTTTATTTGTTTATGTACCCTGTTTGCGCGCTGTGCGAATCATGCAATAAACTTTTATACAGCATTTGTTTCTCAATGTTTTATGTTGATGATGGGGTAAAACGATTACTCGCAATGTACCACACATCTCCAACCTGGCCGATTAATAAATACCATTTAAATGCCTGAAAAGAGGCAAGGAGAGACTAGCCAGCCGGAGCAGGAAGAAAAATACACAAAGGTACTCCTGGTGCGTCACGCAGAATTCCCGGCTTGCCGGACTGAAATAATAAATGTAATCCGGAGGCACCACACAATGACTCCGGTCAGCCGTAGTGAAAAAGCAATAATTAGTCCGGAGGCAGCACCCAATAACTCTGCCTAGCCGGAGTGAAAAACCGCGAAAATTACACCGGAGGCATCACACAAGAACTCCGGCCCGCCGGAGTGAAAAAGAGCAAAAAGTAGTCTGGAAGCACCACGCAATAACTCCGGCCAGCTGGAGTAACAGTTTTACTCCGGAGGTCCGGAGTATAAAAAACTCCCAATGGTGGGGTCGCTAGAGGATGAGCATTTTACTCTGACCTGGGAGTATTTTTCATTTACAGTGTGCTATGAAGATCAGTAATTCATGTTCGTGATACATTTATAACCTACCATCCAATATTGGTGTACGGAAGGTGAATGTACTTTAACAAACAGTCCATTGGGCTAATTGGCTATCCATTTTCTAAAAGAGTACAGCGCGATAGGCACACCCACGCAGAGAGGACACACGGACTGGTGCTACTAACAACTGTGAAGTCATCCTACACCCACTGATATTTTATAACAGTTTCAAATGTTGCGAATGTGCAATGCCATGTAATAGAAACATAAAAACAAGAACTACAAGCTGCAACAAGGACCTAGGCATGTCACATGGCCTCAAGTAGGAAGTTATATTGAGAGGAGGACAAGGTAATCGAAGCCTCGCTTATGCAAATAGCACTTCCTGAGTCCGTGTGCCCTTCTCTCTATGTGTGTGCCTATCGTGCTTTACTCATAGAAAAAGCAAGTGAATGAAATGACCAGGAGATCACTCAGACGTAGGTGCCTACACAGATAGATAAATACGGTCAAAGTGACTCAAGTTCGCCAAGAAATGCTTCACATATAAAACTGCCACAGTGCAATGGTTAGGCATGCACTTATTATTTTTTTTTTTTGCACCCCTCACGCAGTCATGCCGCATATCGTTGCGTGAAGCACTGTTGGCTACACTTTGCATTGCTTATTCTTCAGTGATTGAGAGTGACAATGCGTTCGCGTGCCCCACCGCGGTGGTCTAGTGGCTATGGTACTTGGCGGCTGATTTGAGAGTTGTGGGATCGAATCCCGGCCGCGGCTGCTGCATTTCGGTTGAGTCTAAGTGTTGACGCCCATGTACTGTGGGATGAAAGAACCCTATTTGGTCGAATTCTCGGGAGCCCTCCACTACGGCGTCTCTCGTTAACAAATGGGGGTTTTGGGATGTAAGGCCCCAGAAACCAATCAATCAAACAACACAGTCGCATATGAATTTTCACGTGAATACCTGCTCCATGCTCATTTGCCTTGTTCTTTCGGCTATTGGTGTTCATCCGGTGTTCACACTAGATACGTGAATATATGTGGCTCACAAATTCGGTTTACTGAATATAGGTAACCCCGCTTGTAGATGTTGACCAGCTAAACAGCAGGAAGGTCTATATTTGCTTTCTTATATGCTTTGGTGATCAGACGAAGGACGCAGTCAAGCACCATGACGGAAGGCCGAACGTCAAATGAATATTCTATCGCAAGCATTTAAGATACACACGGTGTTCAAGTAAATGGTGTTTTATACGAAGTCACAGAGCACATGCCATGAAGTGTATAGTTCCGCTCCCGACTTCACGAACAGACACCTGACGCGCAGCGAGACCGACAAAGCAATGGAAAGAGTTCGCGAACATGTGGCAACAATTGTCGCACACATTTTGTACACAGTTACGACGTTTACCGCGCAATCCTTTCATGAGCATAAGTAGCTCGGGATCACTTGTAAAATCCACTTGAACAAATAACACAAGAGTAGTTCAGTTTCGCCGAGTGGAACACGATATCGAAGCAGATCTGTTTGTTTTCTCAACGCATGCTCTCATCGTTTTGGACCGCTGGAAGGGATAAGGCCACCACCGTGCAGTGCTGCCAGCATGCCACCGACCAGGGCGGTACATTAAGATTTTGCCGGTTACACTACGCAGAGCCAATAGCAGTGATGTGTTCCGGTCCCGCAGCCGTTCCGAACATCTAACCCTTGGTCCGTTAACTTTTTTGTAATCTGCAATTTCAACTGCGATTGTAATTGCAATTTTATTTGAATTGCTATTGTGGTCACTTGTAACATGTATTTGCATAATCAATCGCAGGAGAAAGTAATTGAATTGCAGCGATCCTTACTTTTTAAAGGGAGTAATTGATGCGTTAAGAAATTAGATTAATAAGTTAGCGATCAGAAGTAGTAGATTACTTGTCACGTGTTACAAAGATGTTTGCACAATTGAGGACGTCCTTGAAGGAGTAGTGATACAAAACTTAGACATTTCGCTATTGCTCCAAAATAAAAACAATGGTGTCAAGGACCCATAAAAGGTTAGAGTGGTGCCTCATAGTGGATTTCATATATTTTTAATATGGCTGCCTTAAAAACCCACCTTGGATTGGACGTATAGAGGAGGCGGTTTCATGGTTCTGTGCTATTACAGTCGGACATAGGTACAAATCATGTGGCGACATCAACTCGTGGTGGAGTCGCAGCAACGGTGTCAGGTGCTGTCATTTCACACGATGAACGCAGGGAAAGACTGTTTCAGTGCTACGCAGCGACTCCGAGAGCAAACTGCTTCGATTTTCAGGCGACAGTGCCCACACATAATCGTATTGTCCATTGCAACGGAACTAACTTGCAGATGCTGGGTGACAATAACATTGAAAGTCAAATTGAAGGGACCCTGAAACGGTTTTGACGATTTTGTGCAAACATGGTGACCCGGTAGAGCGGGTCACTAGGACCATTACAGGATAGATTTTAGCGCTGTGCGTAAAGTGTGTAATTTACAATAAGGTTTTGAACACGCGTATCGCAAAAGGTCGCAGCGGCTCGCCAAAAAGCGTTTTCAAACGCCCCCGTCATCGAGCGATCGAATGAGAGGTCGCTGATTGGCCCCGACCCAAGTGACGTGCACGTAATTTTCAAAACCTAGCTGCGAACAACGTGCTTCTACAACGTACTGCTTCGTTTCAGCCAACGGTATCATCGCGGCATCTGGCGGCGTCACACGAGTCGCCGGCGCTCTATTACAGAGGCTAGCACTGCCGAGGCGGGCGACCTCAGTGAGGATATCGGGGCGCTATGTCACTACGGGAGGCTCGGCAGAGCGGCTGACGCGGGAGGCGCTGTCGTCGCTAGCGCGCACTCCGCAGCAGATCGAGTTGAGGAGGAACAGCAGTGGTAAGGAGGAAGGCGACAGAAATAAGCCCATAGCTGCCTTAGCGCATTGTGCTTCGCTTTATTTATGGTGTGAATGATTTCGCAATTGTGTTGCCTAATCAGTGACGCAATGTCAAAAAAACGTTTCAGGGACCCTTTAAAATACCTTAAACGTGTTTCATGGCTTCAGTGTATGAAGAGCCCTAATATTACATGTCAAAAAACCAAAAATTTGCTTCTGCGCTGCTTGAAATTGTTTCAGCGGTCCATTATGTAATTTTGTACACAGTAACTTTGCTGTGTGCTGTGATCTGCATCCAACGTATGAGTGTTGCTGTTACCCAGCTATGGATTTTATTATCATACAAGCACATTGGGCCGAAAATGTGAAGGTTCCGAAGGTGATATGAAACCGTAGTGCTGACATTGATTGTTTGAAAAAAGAACTCCTGTTTAATTATCAGTTCTACTTTCACGAAGTCATCAGCAATGTTCATGCATCCATCAGCTCCGCGGGGACTGCAAGATCGGAAAGAGGGTCCCACTTCACAAGTCCGCCAGCAAGCTAGAATTCGCCCCTCAACTACGGCCCCATTTTCGTTAACAGCATTTCTCGTAAATTTTTCTAGAGTGTTTTGTTCTAACGTTTGCAATGCCTTTATACAGTGCTTCATTTTCCACGAAAACGCAACATATAGTTACTCCGGCAAGGTCATTCTTTTACTCACAGCCTCCACCTTATTCTTCACAGGGGCTCATTCGCAGACAGTATCGTCTTTTACTTTGCCAAGGCTTTTGTTTTGACAAAGTGTGTTGCAAAGTGTGTTCTTCCATTTAGGCTCAGGTAATTTAGACTTGACCCTCAAACAGTTTTCACGTCCTAAGCGTTTCCTCCTCAACCGGTCATAACAATTTGCATCAAATATCCCCATTTGACATTACAGGACCACTGTGAGTCCTTCTTTTTTTTTTCCTGACTTACGCTAAAGGTTTATGCAGTGGTGTTTCTTCTAAAGTTTACCTCGTGATAGAGGGCAGTGTTATCGTCGGTAAAACTTCATACTATTCGGATAGCAAGGTTTTACAGATATCGTTATGGTTATTTCCAAGTAGTGTGAGGCGTGTGTAATGCAACTTAACGTAACTAAATGTAATATATGAATATAACATGCAGTAACATTCCTCCACCACACTGATACTGTAATGATGCTTTCCTGAAACCTGCCGCTATGAATATGTTGGTGTATATTTAACAGCAGCGTTTTCCAGGTCGCTACACATATCAGTAAAGCAATTCGCAATAATAGCCGTATACTAGCTTATACTCGCCAAATTTTCTATTGTGTTCTAACGTCATTATACCCTATATAAAGGGTTATCGGCAGTAAAGTGGGGTACGCGTCGTTCACGTGGGACCAGAAGTTTAGAATGCTCGTTTAATCACTTGAACTAATTCGAAACGACGATGCCCGTTTGCAAATTGCTACCATAGTCACAAATCAAACGTACCTAACATGAAAAGCTTCTCGCTACTGCCTCCGCTCACAGAACGACGTGACAGCTCTAGCCTTGCTTTATTTCATAAGTTTTCACAAATCCTACCTATGCGGCTCTACATTTCATCTCGCATAGATGCATGGCCATAAGGTAGGAATAATTCCGTGCCACACCAGAACTTGACACGAATAACTTGTTACCAGGAGCTCTCAGTAACGGAACCATCTTCCCAACGTAGCTATTGCTATCAAAGATAACTCGTGTCAACCATATCAGACATCTCCGCTCGAGAATTCGATTAAGTAATCTATTGTTATGCATTAACTTGCACTTCGCCTGCTATGTTATTTACTTATGTTCGTGTTCTTCACCATACTCCCCCCTTTCGTACCTATGTGTTGAGGGCAAAATAAAACATATTTTAAAAAAATCTAAAGCAGTACGCGCAGTTCTACACGTTTGTTTTGCTGCGCACGGTTTGGGCGCAGCTTCTGGGACTCGAGAGTCGCCACGTGGCGTGGCCTGCAGAGCTCGGAATGGAGATTTATTGATGGTGTTTCTAAAAAATAGGGCATCCCAACGCGCTTCTAGGAAATGCTATCGAAAATCCTGATCAAAGTACAGTTCGCTAGAGGACATATGATTTCATGGATGTCCTGGAAGATACGTATGGGGATTACAACGCAAAATAGTTCGGGAAGTCTGGGAAGTCAAATAATAAGCGGAAATTCATCGAAGCAACGAAGCTAGGGTATACTTAATGTTCATGGGAGTTCACTGCATTGGTTAATGCTGACATTGACATCGGGCTTCTTTAATGAATTTACATTTATAATGGACAAAAGATTAAACGAATAATTTGAACATACTTACGCGGACATGGTAGTTGGTTGGCGTTGGCAGTAAGCCAGAAACCAGTGGGTCGATTGCAATTAAAAGCCCATGCAAAGATCACGAAGGAAGCAGAGCAGCATGTTATGCCGTGAGATTCGTTTGGAGTAACAGAAGTTCGCAAGTTCGCAGAAAAAAAGTGGTTGATCGATCTGCATGGGAAGTGAAACCTCTTTTTGGGAAGCTGCGGAATACATAGGGAGCAATCGGGCAAGTCAAGGGGCGGGAAATGGGTTGGACACATTGGAAATGTGAACCCTTTGCATGTGGACATCAGCGGTACCTTCACACTGCACGCAGGTGTTATTGACAGCTGGTGAACATAAACGAAAGTTCTCGAATGACTGATATCTATCTGGAGATACCGCACTGCACGCACCAGAGCCCTGGGCGAACCTGCTGTTAACCAGGAGCATCCACAAACGGTGAAACCTTGTAAGTGAAGCCGAACTGTTCGTTAGCGGATCGTTTTGTCAACACGCAGTCCGGTGCACCTAAAGACGCATCATTTGCTTGTCGACAGCGGTCTTTACGTGCCCCGCCACGGTGGTCTAGTGGTTATGGCACTCGGCTGCTGATCCGGAGGTCGCGGGATCGAATCCCGGCCGCGGCGGCTGCATTTCGATGGAGGCGAAATGTTGAGGCCCGTGTGCTGTAGGATGTCAGTGCACGTTAAAGAACCCCACGTGGTCGAAATTTCCGAAGCCCTCCACTACGGCGTCTCTCATAATCATGGCTGGTTGTGGAACGGAAAGCCCAACAAATCAATCAAACTCTAATAGCACAGAGGCGATGTTCAGTCGAAAGTTCCTTATTACAAGGAATACGTCGAACGCCGTCGTATTCCACCCATGACCGATAACCGCGCGATGCCTGAAGTAGATAGCAAAATGTGGAAGCTGGATAAGGGCCGAAAATCCACCGTATAGGTGTATCTTGTAGTTGGAGCATTATCAGTGATGTGTAGTGTTCGAAGCAACACTGGAAACACCAAATCAGCCGCGCTCAACATGGATTACTGCACAGTATACGTCGCGGTGCCCACGTTCTGTTGCCATTTACAGAGACTCCGTTGCATTTGATTTTTGCGAGAGCGACGGCTGCGAGTGGTTTCGCATCGGTCCATGCATGCATCGTTCCATGCATGTTTCTCATGACTCGTTGCTTGTTGTGTTGCCGCCAATGGACATCGTCCATCCATACCGAAGCCTGTCAGACGCTGCTGATGTCGAGAGTAAACACATTTTGTTACGGCCTGCCTGGCTGTTTTCTTTTTAAAACGATGAATATCGGCAAACGCGCTAAGGTAATACCATTTTCACATGACGTTTCAGAAATTAGGAATGCTCAGTACCGCACGTTTACGTTGTCTCTGGGGTAGAGAGTACACATTCGGTTCCAGTGCGAATGCCAATGAGTTGCTCGAACTAATTCGATTTCAGAAGTCATTCGATTCGAATGATGTTAAATGTCGCCGTGTAGCAGCGGAATAATGTCATTCGATGCGAATGTCATTGCGTTCGAATGACATTAAAACGTCCAGTGTGACAGGGGTATTAGCCTATAGAAGTAGCGTACTTGCTTGCCACTTTAGGAAGCCGGGTTCGATACCCCCTACCGCTTTGTGCGTTGCCTGCGTGTCTGGGCTTGCTGTGCCTACAAATGAATAGCAGTCTGCGACAAACGGTATGCCATTCTTGTTTTTAACCCATTGAGAGACCAAGAATAACCTACGCGACCAGTTTCGTTTATTCTCGGTGCACAATGCCTGTTTGTCATAAAGAGACAACACAGCGAGTTTCACGAAGATTGCTTTATCCACTCAAAAGTTACAGGGGTGTACACTGGGCCTTTTGCATAGCAAAATAATATTTGCCCCAACGCTGCTGATTAGACACCTGAGACTTGTTCAAGCGCCGGTGCTTCAAATAAATTGTTATATTTCGCTTCGCCCGTACCCACACGACACCACAATTGCTTTTCAAATTTGTTTAGATAGATCTTTTCCGTTGCCCGCTTCAACGTCGGCATAGTAGCCATGGTACCGCTGAACTGCCAGTGTGCCTGCACAAAAGGATACTTGGCCATGGTGGCAAGAAACTAGGACACTTCGAAGGCTACCCCTAAGCGCTTTTCCGCTCGTGAGACAAAGGAATTACAAGGGAAGCATGCAAGCTAACTGTGGTTCGTTGCATCAAGAGTACCCTTGAATATCCGAAGAAATCGCAAATGGGTATATTTGGGTGTCTCAAAATTTGCAGGCACACCAATTCAGAAAGCAAACGACCTCTACGTGCGACGAATCGCCGCTCTTTGCCGCTCGCGCTCCGGCTTCCGCTCCTCATAACAAGAAAAATACTGCAGCCCCCCCCCCCCCCCGAAAAAAAAAGAAAAACCACGAACCTTGCGCTCGTTTGGTTCGGAGGTTACGAACAACATACACTGACAGCACACAGAGTCTAGAGAATTGTTTACCAGTAAAAGGAAAGGATGTCTTAGCCAAAATGTGGTTTTCAGTGTGAAACCGGTAGAGAACTTATTGCCCTCCAGAGGGATTAAGACAATATCCACATCGTCTATTGCACTTTGTGCAGTGTTTGCTGCAGCCTCGATTTCCCCCTAGAACTGACAGAACGGTTTCTGCATGTATTAGCGTGAGGTATTGTGCACACAAGAAGGACGAGCGTACTACACATAGTACAGAAAGGTTTACTTCTGTATAAGACAAAGAACGACAGATACGTAAACGTGAAAGTACTGGATGTTTACTTCGCTCCATCTAGAACTTGTGTATCTGAAATTTTCGTGAACAATTAACTATTCTAGACAGGAGAAAAAAAATTTAGGAAAAGCTCACCTGAGACAAGGCGGGAGTGAAGTAGGACGAAATTTGATCGTCGACCTATGCTCTGGTGAGCACTGCACACGTACTTCCTTTATCGCAGCGTGTTAGTTGATCTTAGGTAATGATGTGACGAGCTGCTGAGGATGAACTATTACGAGCTACTGAGGATGAACTACTGAGAATGAAGTACCGAGAATGAACTGAGAATGTCAGAAATTTTTAAAAATCATAAATATAGCTGTACGTTTAAAAGTACAGTGTTCCCTAATGGGTTAAATTTGTTCTAATGGCATGTTAAATTTCTATTTTAATTGGTCCTTCATCGACGTAGGCTTTATGAAGTGCAAATACGTGTTGTGCGTACCCGCATAGTACGGGCCGAGCACTACGCTTAGCACACGTGGTTGCAGTATCATTAACCATGACGTAGATAACGATTATATGATGTCAGCGATGTAAATGTGATTCAATAATATCCGTCATAAATTTACATCCTACGATGCAAATATTGGGGTATACCAGCTGAACTAGACGACCAGGACAGCACCGATATGCAGGGGATAGATAGATAGATAGATAGATAGATAGATAGATAGATAGATAGATAGATAGATAGATAGATAGATAGATAGAGCGATAGTGACGAAAGTTCGCCAAGAATGCTTTGCGTGTAAGATGTTCACACGACATGGCGGAAGAAATGAAGCAAATTGACACGGTAATTGTAAATGTATTTGTAAAAAACGCATGTTAAAACAAACAATAACATACTGTAGTAAATATTTTATTTATTTGTTTGTTTATTTATTTATAATACTGTCGATCACATGTGGGATCATTACAGAAATGGCATCTACAGTTATAAACAATAGCGACGTGTAAAGAAAATATAACATTAATTATAATAGAAATGTAATAGGAAACACAATGCAACATACAAGATGAATATACAGTAGTAAATACTCGGTAATACATGAAGTAATCCTAATGAGCTAGAAAAGCTGATGAAATTAGGCTGGCAATTTGCGTGAAAAAGAAACAAAACAGAAAATAAAGAAAAAAGAACTCCATGCATATGCACGGAGTGAATGATGAGTGGGCGAAGCTCCGGAGGTTCATCGTAGATCGTGCCGAGTTCGGGATTAATTTATAGTGAATTCCACTGGCGGATCTAGAGCAAGTTTTTGGTCCGCGGCCGAGAATTTGAATCCCACTGGCGGATCCCGAGGAAGTTCGCATGTTCCACTGGGTGATTTGGGGCAACTTGCTCCGCGACGGAGCGCTCCGCATTGATCCGTCTCGTAGAGCCGGATTCTGCCGGAACTCCAGCTATACGGTGTCGTCATTCCCGGATCAGCCGAGCATGGCGATTTTTTTCAGCGTTTTTTTTAGGTGCTGTCTGATAACCATGGGCGTTTGTTTACATATTTTGGAATGGCGTCGTTCGACCCTACAGGGGACTGCTCCTCGCTCTGAGCGACAGCAAGAGTTCTACGTCGGAAAGCAGCAGCAGCAGTAGCAGTGGTAGCGAAGAGTCGTACGTGCTGTACGAAACGTTATTTAAGGAGCTTTTCCAGAGTCCCCGTGCAAACGCCCGAAAATGCTCGGCTGCATCGAAGCAGTATAGTACACGCGTACTCAAAGAGGTATGCATACTTTTGTGCGAGGTCTAACGTAGTCCAATGCAAGGCTGGAAACATGGGCAACCGGATGCGTGCGACAACTTCCGCTGTAATCCCTGCCGGAGCAAGTTTATTTTTCGCTGGCCGATGGGGGTCGGATCGCTCCGCGGCGGATTTTGTTGCTCCGTCGCGGATTCGGCACACCGCTCCAGATCCGCCAGTGGAATTCACTATTAGTTAACGCGCACGCTACGAATCCTTATGTTTCAACTACGCACAAGTGAAATCTCCCACCGGCACTTCATTGGAAGTCACGATCCAGTGCCTATATATATATATATATATATATATATATATATATATATATATATATATATATATATGGGTGGCCGGTGAACGGTTCTCCAGCGCGAGCAGTCGGTATTTTTCAATCAAGAAACTCGCTAGGAGACGCTGCCTGCATCAACGTTGTCTCTCGCGGGTGAGGGCGCGTTGTCCTTCTTTGCGAGTTGGTAGAGCGTTCATCGAAGAAAGAGCGTTTCCATAGTCAACGCGTGCCTTTCGCTCTCTCTCTCTCACAAGACAGCAGATGGAAGAGTGAGAGAGCTCGTGCGCCGGGAGGCACGCGCCGAGGGCGAGCGCGAGCGTGGCTACGACGCGACAACGAAACAGCGAGCGCCGCAGCGCCATCTATTGATCAGTTCACGTACTAGCTAAGCAGCACCGCAGCGCCATCTCGTGATCATTCTGAGATCATTCAAGAGCGAGTGCATTCAAGAGCGAGCACGAGACCTAGCGGTCTCGTGCGCCATGCGCTCCCATACTACGCGTTCCCATACATCTGAATGAAGCGAGCACCGCAGCGCCATCACGCCATCTAGTGAGCACTTCACGAACTAGACGAGGTGGCTACGAGGGACAACAGAGGATGGAACGACCTACGGCGTAAGGAGCTTCGCCCCTAAAAACACAGAACTCGGGGACCACCAATAATAACGCAAGAGGTTGATGGAATACGCGTTGAACACGAAGCAAAAGATAGACCGTTGGTATAATAAGAAAAGAACATACTGTAAGGCGACTTAACTAGGATTTCACAAAGCTGACATCGTTCTGGTATAGTAGAAAAACAAAACAGCAGCAGCAGCACAACACCAAGGAAACTAGAACCTAGAGAGCAACATGTCAGAAAACAAGGTAGCACGTCTTTAATATATAAAAATAGCTAAAGGGTGGCTCAGCAAGATGATGATTTGTGGGGTTTAACGCCCCAAAACCAGCTCTAATTATGAGAGGCGCCGTAGTGGAGGTCCCCGGAATTTTCGACCACCTGGGGCTCTTTAACGTGCACTGATATCGCAAGCACACGGGCCTCAACATTTCGCCTCCATCGAAATGCAGCCGCCGCGGCCGGGATTCGATCCCGCGACCTTCGGATCTGCAGCCGAGTGCCATAACCATTAGACCACCGTGGCTGGGCGGGGATCGGCAAGAGTTCATGGTGTTGGTGATTCATAATTGTGATGCGTGTAATCTGTTTTCGAGCAGTTTTAAAAAGGTAGACATTGTTGTTCTACTAGTTATATTGCGATCTAGATTGTTTCATTCACGCGTCATCAGAGGGAAAAATGAATGCTTATGACTTTCCGTATGCATTGGATGTTCATTTAATGAAAGAGCCCGTTTGTGCCGGGTTGGTCGTGTTTGCGTTATTGATAAGTATTTGGACCTGTCTATTGTTAGGTCTTTGTGAATAAGTTGGTACATCATTTTAAACTGTCCTAACTTCGTTCGGTTGTGTAAGGTGAGGATACCAGCCTGTTTTAGCAATTCCGTGGGCGAATCTGTTAACATGTATTTATTTTAAATAAATCGTAACACCTTTCGTTGGACTGCTTCCAGTTTATTTACGAGTTCTTTTGTTGAAGGGAATGAAACAACTGCTTGAGGGGGGGGGGGGGCTAATCTGAGACATGTATTGAGAAAAAACAACTTTCCAGTGCCGTCGAGGTAACGTTGTTTACATGGCGTTCCCATCTGAAGTCGTGAGTTAGCGTTACGCCAAGGTACCTGTACTCCTTCACTCTGTTGAGTGCATCCTTGTTTTTGGTGTAGTTGAAATCGGATTTGAGCTTTTTTCCCGTTATTGATAGAGCAACTGATTTTTTAATATTCAATGTCATTTGCCAATCTTTACACCATTTGAATACTAATGACAAACAGTCGTTCAAAGTTAGGTGATCACTACAGGAATTGATTATATGGTATAAAACACAGTCATCCGCAAGAAGCCTAACAGTGACAGGAATATTACAGGGCAGATCATTTACCTAAATGAGGAATAAAACTGGTGCCAAAATACTTCCTTGTGGGACTCCTGATCTCACGATAGATTTCATGGAATATCGCTGATTAACTTCTGTAAACTGATTGCGGTTTGAAAGACAATCTTTAATCCATTCGAGAATAGCTCCTTTCCCTAAAGCAAGTTCAAGTTTATAAATTAATTTTTTATGTGACACGCAGTCAAAAGTTTTTGAAAAAGATCAATTTGTTTCTATTGATCAATACTTAAAGATACACTGTGAACGAGCTCATTTAATTCCGTGACCGTGGAAACACCTTTTCGAAAACCGTGCTGACAAGGTGTTAGTATTTCTTCCTTTTCAAGGTACCTGATGATATGCTTTAGGATAATGTGCTCCAGTAGCTTGCAGACTGTGCAGGTTAGTGAGATTGGTCTATAATTTCAAGGCTCGGTTTTATTGCTGATTTATGAATTGGTTTTACTTTAGCTATTTTGCAGACCTTAGGGAGAGTGCCCGAGGACAACGATTTCTGAAAGATTATTAAGAAGTACTTTGCCATCCACACTGCGTGCCCCGCCACGGTGGTCTAGTGGTTATGGTACTCGGCTGCTGATCCGGAAGTCGCGGGATCGAATCCCGGCCGCGGCGGCTGCATTTCGATGGAGGCGAAATGTTGAGGCCCGTGTGCTGTAGGATGTCAGTGCACGTTAAAGAACCCCACGTGGTCGAAATTTCCGGAGACCTCCACTACGGCGTCTCTCATAATCAGAGCTGGTTTTGGGGCGTTAAACCCCACAAATCAATCAATCATCCACACTGGGTATCTGCGAAGGAAAGCGTTTGATATATTATCAGGTCCCGATGCTTTCTTCGGGTCTAAATTCAGCAGCAAAATAAGCACTCCTTCTTCGTTTAATGTAATTGGTTCTAGGTGGCTTCATTTAAGGTGGGCCTGTTTACGGTAGTGTGCCGTCATCCTCCGTAAAAACGGAGCAAAGTAGTCGTTGAGCGAATTGGCGTTGAGTGAATCTTCATTTATGGATCCCTCTTCGCTGCGATTTTTAGGGCTTATGTAATTCGAAAACTTCGTTGAGGCAGTTTTCAAAAAGTTGGTCAGTGTGTTAATAAAGTAAAACTCTTTAGCTGTCCTGATTTTTGATTTCACACACTGGATAGCTGCGCTGAAATTGTGATGCGTAAATTTTAATGGGTTTGTTTTTATCAGTTTTCTTATCCTCTTGACTGCGTTTGGCATGTATAACGTCACGCGTTATCCACTGATTACGCTTGCTAAGTTTCTTTTTTTTTTAGTTGGCCGGAGCGGCAGGAAGCAATATCCGTTCCAAGGAAGAATCGGAAACTAAGCTTCACATTATCATAGGATGCCGTAATTTTTACTCATTACAAATTATTAGCTGTTCAGTTGCTGCTGTAAAGAAGACGCATCCGTAACACTAGTGGAAAAGAAGCCGGGATGCCATCGATGATATATGAACATTTTAACATATATATCACAATAAATTGTAAAACAAAGACGTGTAGAAGGAAGGGCCAAGGCTCTCAATGATAAACGGCATTGAATAGCGTATAAAATTACTGTGAAAGAGAGTCCAGGTTCCAGCCGCCCTGTCTTAAAAGGGAGATGGTTAAAGGAGTACTGACACAATTTCGCGGCGGTGCAAAATAGGCATTTTTCATTTTCTAGCCATGCGCTGTTAAGGCCCTCCGCACACAGAAGCCAAGAAACACGTACAGAATATTTAAGTTTGGTTTAAGTTTCCGTCGCCCAGCACTGCAAGCCAGCCCCAGCACAATGGACACTACGATGACGTATGAACGCAGTGTTCTTAAAAATCGCCGAAAAACGCTGTCAGTCGCTGGACGACCGTGGAATTGTTTTTTGCGTGCCCAACGTGTAATTGACCACAGACGTCCGTTGTTGTTTTGTGGGTTTTACGTCCCAAAACCAGTTCTGATTATGAGAGACGCCGTAGTAGGAGGGCTCCGGAAATTTCGACCCTGGGGTTCTTTAACGTGCACTGACATCGCACAAGCCACACGGGCCCTCAACATTTCGCCTCCATCGAAATGCAGCCGCCGCGGCCGGGATTCGATCCCCGCGGACCCTCGGATCAGCAGCCGAGTACCTTAGCACTAGACCACCGTGGCGGGGCGACCACAGACGTCAAAGTTGCAGCGACGCTATCCGAATTGCTCTCCCTACGTGACTTGGACGTACGTCGACTATGCCGACACGTCACTAGGAAACCGCCCCCCTCGAAATCGAACGGAAAGTGGGCTTTTAAAACAGCCGCATTAAAACATTCATTACGTCGCGCTGGTACCATGATACTCTTTTTAGGGTTCTCCATGCCAGTACTTTAATTTACAGCAACAATACGAGAATGTCAAGAATTCGCGTCAGCACTCCTTTAAGTGAACCATAATCATTGGTAAGTTGGTTCACAGTATACAACTGTGCGAAATGCTCTACGTTCGTCGATGGTCCTCCATCGCTGTTTAGCGCTGCAATGTCTGCTCCTCTCTTTTCGTATATACTAGATGTTTTTCACTGATTAATAAGCACACCTTCGTTCTCATAACATTGAAATAGATTAAGAGATATGCGTGATGTTACAGCAAAAAACAACAACAACTAAAAGTGCTTCTCCACCAGAAACAAAACGACAGGCGAAAGAAAAAGCACCGAACATGCGGAAGGCGTTGTACAATCTCGACATATTGCTGTCATACCGCTGTGTTCATGCCGTCTTGATCATGGGGATATATTCATCTTCCCTTAGGTATTTCCGAGGTGTCACCATACTGTTGTGTCATGGTGGTGACCTCTGGGGTCATACATAGCAATTACGCTTTTACGTCCTGTGCTGTAGGCGTCGTGGGATTTTGCGCCACCGTCTCGAACACCGCATTCAGTGCAGTACATCGTAGCTATACCTATCATGTCGAATTGTTTATCGACATACGCACAAGAGGCCATTCACTAACAGTGAAATCTGTCGTCACATAATTATAAACCATTGATAACGCCGATAACGTTCTTTTCTGGTCAGAAGCGTTGGAAGAATATCAGAAGCGGATGAGCATGCTTGCCGACATGGCGAAACTGGACTGATGGATGAAGAGAGCGTTCAGCTTTTGTTGATCGCATGCAGAGATCACTTGTGTTATCAGAAATCGTCACATCAAGATCTAAGAGAGGAAATGCTGAAAACGTAGACGACACACCAAGATTAAAATGTGCGTTTGCAAAATAAACGTAGGCATCGACGCTGCGATGGGCGTTTTCTTTCTTGGACAAAGTGCACGACAGTGCATTAGAGGACGACGAAGCGGCGTGTAGTGTTTCTCTGAAAGCTATAGGCTCGGCAGGACGGCCTGCAACATCTCGCTGAACATGACAGGAGCTTTGTTCCAGTCGACGCGGCCCTGGCTCCCTGCAGAAATGGTGTGGATGATTGCAACGAAACTGGACGTCGAGTCGCTTCTCTCTTTGGAAGACAGTGGTGTGATTGTCGGCACTATACTGCAGTGGACCGGGCTGATAGAAAGGGTATTCCTCAGCCCGCATTCCGACGACCGTATTCTCTATAGATTTTTAAAACGCGTCGATGCGAACAAGATCAAGTCCTTGTGCGTTGCCGATTGCTATATGGTACGTCCTACCCAGCTACTGCAGTACCTTTCCTTACTCATAAATCTCACCGAGCTCAACTGCGTCAACTGCCGTTTAGCCCCGGGGCGCCTTTTCAGGGTGATAGACACATCTCTGCCAAGCCTAACGAAGTTATTTTGGTCCGTGTACGATCTCTTATCTGACAAGAAATACCCGGGAGACCTAAAGCTATGTCGCGCCGTTTCGTCATGCAGTCTTCGAAAAATGTATGTGGAATTATCTGGTAATGATAGAGGCTACTTCGCCTTCCTGTCAATCTTGGAGGCTTGCAGGAAACTTCGAGAACTGCATGTTCACGCGTGCGACCTTCACCACCGCAACGCTGTGTTGGTTCTTGTTGACGTTGTCACGAGTTCACCACAAGTCACAAGCTTCACCTTCACATGCGAACGCGGGCCGAACGCTCAAAGGTGGTGTCCGTATTTACACGCAGAGGAATTCCGACGGCACCGGTCATACTTTCTAAGCGCAGTTTCTATGTTTGGTAACGTTGTCAATTGGGAACTATCTCAGGCCGAGTGCAACTGTGTTTCCCTTGAAGATATAAGGAACTTGAAATGTCCGAGAATGCCAGTAGACCAGATGATAATGTGCATAGAGGATAGCCCTGTCGCACCGATACACCTGATAGAAGCGTCCGAAAAACCATGGTGGTCATTGTATCGATATTTAACAGTGGTCCTATTCCCTCAACCTGGATTGTTGCTGGAACAAGAGGTGTTTTGCAACATTGGAAGCGCGTACAGCAGGCAACTAGGGAAGTTATTCGCTGCTTGCACGAACCTGACGGAACTTAACTTGAGCTTGTGTCACTTTGGTCGTGATTTCGAATGGAGTGATCTTGTGGTGTCGGGGAGTGTCATCCTTGTGCGTGCAATAGCTCTCCCGCAATGTGCTTTAAAGACGGCAGCATCAGTTGTACAACTCGCTCTACTATTACCGGTGCTTGAAGAGCTCGACGTGTGCACTAGAAGCGCCAGCGAAACAGAATATACCTCGTGTTCAGCATGTCACAGCCCCTTTGTTGCCTTCAACGGACACTCAATGAGAAAGTTGCGCGAACAGACGCGACTACAACGACTGAGCATTTGCGATGTTTTCCGACTGAGATGCGTGAACTTTCTGTCGCTGTGCGGCTTGACTCATCTGCGCCTTTCATGGCTGGCAAGGGACATGCTTTGCTGCAATGCGCAACGCATAGCTTTGTGGCTGAGCGCCAACGAGCACTTGCGTTCGCTGACCCTATTTTGTCGCGATATGGACCTGACAACTGTGTGCACCGGACTGTCGAACGTCGAGTCGCCATGCCTTCGAACCTTGTGCGTTGTTACAGAGTTGCCCATTCTTGAAGAATATGTCCAGCAGTCGTTCGAGATTATTTTGGGGAGGCTGCGGCAATTAAATATTTTCCATGCGCATTACTGTGACGAGATATGCCGAGAAGTGTCAGTGACGTGGATGCGCCGAAGCCCCCTTTGCGGGGCACCTCAGTACGAGCAGCTTTTTGACGGTGTTATTATTTATGGAGGTCCCTGTTTTGGGGCGCAATGCCGCATGACAACGTTCATTGCAATGCCAAAGCCGGAATGGTAATCGATGGTGCCTTTGTTTTTATCTGTCTTGCTGTGTTGCTTACGTTCGGCAATGCTTTTCATTCTAGCTCTGTTATGTGTCGGATGCTCTATATTGTGTATTTAGGTTTTACTGTATTTTACGCACATTCGCATTTGTGAGAAAGCTCATACGTCGCTTATTTATTTTACATATAGTTCAGGTATGCTTGTAATATGCGACGTTTCACTTTTATTCGTTAGTATTTACTTGTAATTTTTGTGCCATGGTGTGCAGATCTTTACCTGTCCTTGTTCTGTGAGTGAACTTTGTTATGTTAATTTGACAAACTCCACTTGCTGCAGAGTTTAGATATGTGTTCAAGATCACTTCATAGTAATTGAAGATATTTTATGCCTTTAAAATGACAACCGCCACTGAAAATAACTTATAAACCATGTATGCCTGAGGATGGTGAGAAAATTTTGGCAGTGTTTTCAGTGTATATAGCCGAGGACAACATTGAACAAGAATCATGCTTATGCTTATCTATTACCCTGTATGCCGACGTCGCTTGTTTTGACGCCTTTCTGGAATTAAAAGAATGTGGCTGGTCTCTTTGTCATAGGAATCGGTATAACACGAAAGTGTACTGTGTCGTTATGGGAGCACTTCAATGTTCACTGCACATCGAGGGGAACTTGCCCATAGAAATGGGTCTTTAGGTGATACGGCATAGTTCGACATAGGTGCACTCATGTTTACACTGGCGCGTCTCCTCCACCCTGGCGAATAAATTTTGTAACCATGAGAAAGCCCTTGTGGTTACTGAAGCACGTTGCGTAAAACGGTAGTATGTAATTGCCGCGCGACAGTGGCATCAATACAAGTCTACGTTACCGAACCGTCTACGTCGTTGCCTGTCTGCGGCGGTTAATGCAGCAGTTTTCTTAGTCAGGTGTCATCGCTCTCGAAGCAGCAGCCGGCGGAGAAACACCGTCCGTACGCGTGTAAGCTGCACTACGGTGGTATGCAGGAGTCGCACAATAGCGCGACACGGTAATTTTAGTTTTTTTTTCAATGACAATCTGAGAATGGAACCAATTGGCTTCAACATTGCCTTTAAGTCTAATGTTTTGTCTTCTCGGTTAGAATGACCGCATTTTCCCCAGTGTTATATGTAGTTATGTCGCTGACTGAACGATTTTTTTTGCCAACTTTGCTTGAGTGGTTGTTAGGGTGGTGATGTATCATGATTCTTTGCGCTTTTTTTTGTATACGCTCTCGGAATGTAATACCTGTTGGCGCCGTGGTGATGAAATAGACAACATGAGGACGGTGATAAGCTGCGTTGTCACCAAGTGCAATCACTCTGAGCACCGCTTTGCCGCGGCAAAGGTGGCACCCTTCGCTCCATTGATACGTTGAGACTTCCGAAGCGATAACTAGGAATACGTTAGTTCCATGCTGGAGATGCGTGAATGCGCATCGAATGAGAGGGGGAGAGCTCTATGAGAAAAAATGAGTGGCGTTCGTTCGCCTGTGGCGTGTGCGTGGACGTTTGTATTTGGCCAAGTTCGATTCAGTACTAAGTGAAGATCTTCACGACACACGTGTTGTCAAAGTTTATCGCTTTGTTCACGGCGTTTTAATCTTTTTGAATCTTTCACCTATTGACCAGCTACCTCATGTGGCAGATGTTATTTTAAAGGGACTGTTACGGCCCTTCATCGCTCCCGTTTTTTGGTTCTTTAGTAAACGTGCATTTCGAAGTGTCCCAGCTTCCAGCGGTTTTTCCAGAAATTTAGCAGAAATTATTAAAACAAATTTTTTGACCTATGAAGTCGCTCCTTTTCTACGTGTTAAGAAGCCGACAACAATGGTTATTGGAGAGCCACCCTTTCGGAGCGGGCAGTCTATTCCCAACAAGAACCGTTTTTTCTTCCAAGGACGACATTCCAGAGGTGACGAGGAGAAGAGGTGAGATTGTGAGATTAAGTCGGCGCGCTGGTGTGCACCTCGGACATCCTGAAAACAAGGCAGCGCCGTATGTGTGACAAGCGCAGGACTATGCGCCAGTACAGGCAGACGAATCGAAGGCCACCCCGAAAGCAGCGAAAAGAAGAACCAGTTGCTCTTGCACAGAAAGGTGTCTCATAGGGGGAAGTGCGCTTGTAAGGCATAAATAACTGTTTTTCAGCAGAATGTGGTAAACCGGGGTGAATTGTTCTGTCGCCCTTGGAAATTGAGAAATACACTGCGGGTTTCGCTAGCGGCATTTTAGGGGCGAAGCTCCTCTTAGTCTAACCTTGTCACGCGTCAGTCAGGCGTAACCCCCGTGCCGGGAGGCACGCGGTCGCCCTCGGCGCTCGCCCTCGGCGCGTGCTTCCCGGCGCGTGCCTCTGCTGTCTTGTGAGAGAGAGAGACAGAGAGAGAGCGAAAGGCGCGCGTTGGCTATGGAAACGCTTTCTTAGAGGAACGCTACCAGCTCGCAAAGAAGGAGAACGCGCCCTCACCCGCGAGACGAAACGCGTTGGCGCAGGCACGTCTCCTAGCGAGTTTCTGTAGCGAGTGATGATTGAGAAATAATGGACGGAGTCGCGTCTGGAGACACCTGTGCACCCGGAAAACCCCATAAG